>CM021532.1:5269696-5285039 GCA_010994315.2 Pisaster ochraceus
AAAAAAAAAAGATCAGGGTGTTCCGACAGAGTGAGAACGTCCTCACTTGGCTTTCGTATATAAAACAAAAATAATAATAATAATTGAGAAGTCTCTATTAAAAAAAACCCAACAACACTAAGTCCAAACAATGGGAGAACAAAGAGAAGTCCTCTATTTATTGGAGTAACAAACACGTGTGTCTTTTGCTGTAAAGATTGGTATCAGAACAGCTTGTCCTGCTGTACTGCCGCGGAGTAGATTGGGAATCGAGTTCAAATTTTCTTAAAAGAACTTGTCTCGCTGGTTTTTTTTTCCTACTGCCGCGGAGTAGATTCTGAAAACCCGGAGACAAGAAAAACAGTGGGCGTCTACTTTTGCTTATAGCGGATCCAGGGTACTTCTCATGTTTATCAGCATGTTATTGCTAGCAGAACCACCTTATTCGGGGGAAATGAGACTATTCATTCATCCCTTGGTTGTAAGATGCCCTGCAAAAATATGGGGTGTTAAAATTGTCACTATGGGTGTTGTCAAATATAGGTAATTAAAAAACATTAATGATAAAAATATTTAAACAAATCACCGGAATTTGCCCAATAGGGAATTAATATAATAATAATATAACACTAATCTATGCAGGAACAATGACATAGGTGCTATTTTAACACCCAGAGATGTTAATGTTGATTCGCTCTTCGGTATGTGTAAGTGACAACACCCATGGTGTCAACTAAACACCACCGTTTTTGCAGTGTGTGCTCGTTGAAAATAAAAAAAGATGGACATGACTCTCTAGAGAGTAACAAGGCTTAGTATCAAACCTTCCAATAAGGTTTGACTAGGGGGAAAAAGGGGCAGAGGAGGGACATTAAAAGAATCTGAAGCCCAACATACAACACTTTATTTTCTTCTGTCCAAAAAAAGGGGGATTAATACATTACGTGAATACACAAAAATCAAGCCCGCCTCAAATTCAAAAACAAACAAACAAACTCCCGGTTGCCGTTTTAAGCATGTTTTTACCTCGCTCTTCTTAATTTTGTGACTTCTAATAATATTTGTCTTGGCTGTAGCGTCCGCCTCCCAGAAAAAGACCATGTGTTTAGGTTCTCCTAAGGGTTAGAATAACAATGTTTGGAATGACGTCTGCACGTAGATGAGGATTATAGAAATCCAAATAAGTTGTGACGGACCAGGAGGGACGTTTACGGCAGGTCCATCATTTCCGACGCCCCTTGTGGAGACTTCAACATGTCACAGCACGAAGACGACAACAAACCAATTAGAGAACAAGAATCAAAACCATTCTTGTTTTGGTTAGAAAAAAACCCATGCATTTTAAATGATACAATAACTGCATCGGTGGACTAGCAGTTAGGGCATAATGCTCGGAGGGGCTGGGGGTGGGGTGGGTGGGTGGGAATGGAATCAAACCAATATGAGCTTTTTCCCGCCGGACAGTGAATCTGAAAGCACTCGGTGTAAAGATAAAGACCTGTTCGTGTAAGGGTAAAGGCCCCTGTGTTTAGTGACTACAACAGTCTTTGCTCCTTTGCACAAGGGAATTTAGATAAATCCAGAGGATTAATGGAATTGGATATCACATTTTGTCAAGTGCACATTTAGTGTTATCAAACTTTAGCACAACTCGGCTTTGGTAAGAGTACTTTACCAATTGACTCACTGATTTGTTGATTATCGATATGTGAACTTTAGTCACACATACTACTTTATTTGAAGTTCATGGATTGAATGATTTATTGATTAGTTGAGTTTTTAGTGAATTGGTGTGTCATGTCTGCTACATCAATGAGGCAATGAGAGTAATTGCCTCCATGCCCCCCCGGCCATTGCCTTGGTGCCCCTTGAAATGTTCCAGACGAAATGTTAAACTTCTCTCATCGAAGCGCCCTTTACGGAAGACTTGCCTTGCCCTCACGAGAGCTATAAAGTACCAGGCCTGATGCACATGAATTGATTGATAAGTTAATGTAAAATGAAACAAGTATTCAAAGGATTACCGAAGTATTGAATGACATTGGACAGGATTATCAGCATGTAGTTCATGACTGGATTTGGCATGCACTATACATGAATGCGTTGATTGATATTGACCGATTGATTGACAATCGAGGATCGTTCTATAACATTAACTATAAGAAAGCAACCTTGTAATCTTTGACGTAATCTAAGATGTACCGCACCAAAAGCTGCCATGGGCAGTAAACAATCTCCTGTACAGTCAGTGTCACTTTGATATCGTTGCCACCTTTATCATAACATGCCCGTGGTAAAACAACATCGTATCATCCAAGCAACATGGAGGACTACTACCCCCCCCACTCTTTTCTGATAAATATTTTCTCCATGTTATACCACACATCGTATCTAGCAATTTCGTACAGTGGAAATTTCTTAACCAATTGCTAATCTAAAAACCCACCTTTCCCCTTTTGTAAAAGTGATTCGAACACCATTTTTGCTGATAAAAAAATAAATATAAACAAATATATAAAAAAACAGGGGCTAGAGTCATTGCCGATAAAAGAAATTTGAAATTAGGATTCAAATTTCGGGAAGTATTTCGGATGAAATTGTAGCATTTCCACCTTTTAGTAACCCCTGGAGTTATGGATTACAAGGAGCTTCTGGGAACATTATCCTGAACTATAGGAAGGTAGATCAACGAGCACGGATTGCTGTACACTGAAGCGATCAATAGCTAGGATCTACTTTTTGTCACCAGACAGTAACTACAAACTGTAAACTCAGATAAAAGTCTGAAAAGTCTCGCCCCTGCAGAAATAAACAACTAATGCTAATAAAAAAAGAAAAGGAATAAAAAACAAAAGCCCCAACTAAGATGTTTGCTATCTCAAACTAACCACACAGAGGACTAGGACAGCCCAGGTTGAAGGCAGGCGTTGATCAACCCAGTATTTTATTTGAAAAAAAAGAAGGAAATCCCTACAAAATACTCGAGTCATCTTTTACAGAGCCTTTAAAGATCGATGTAGAACGCTACAGCGTCCTTCCTGTCCCATGGGGTTGGCATAGAGCGAACAAGCCAGCGCCCAACGTTTAGCACTGTACAAACAATCCTCGCCAGTTTCAATGATCAGGCACAGAATTGTAATTAATTATGAAAAGAAAGCCCATGTAAATATAGAATACATAAACTGTCTGGTTTGCACACGGCATGATGAATTTGGGTCTTTGTTTGAAGTGTCTGATGATGAGGTGAAACAGTGACCAACACAAGCCCTCATTTACCATCTCAACCCCCCCCCCACCCCTTCTCCATCCAACCTAGCACGGGGAGGGGGGGGGGGTGACGTTAGTCATGGATCATAAATCAACCTGCAATCCTACCCGAAGGATCTTGAAAATTGAAAAGAGAATATCAATGTCTGTTTATTTGCCTTCAGGAGACAGGCATAGAAAATGTCTTACACCAATTACAGATTCATCAAGCTCTCGGGTAGAACTGCATGTTCGCGTGTATACAATGTCTCTTTAAAGGCGAAGTTCAGTATTTTTCTTCGTCTTTTCTTTTTTTCAATTTCCTTTTAATTTTATCTTATTTCGGTTTTATTAAATTACGTCACCAACTAGAAAGTCCAGGGAATGGAACTGTTTGCTTTGTCATTAATAATTATGACGCTAAAAATGTAGAATGACGGAAAAAACCATGTATAGAAAATTGAAGGCTAAAATAAATCCAATTCAAAAGCATGCGCTCGACGGCAACTGAGAGTTAATCAAGGCTACTAACAATACTGCACTGACAATCAAGCATGGAATATACTCCAGATTGTAAATATACTTTTTAAAGAGCGAAAAAAAAAACCCCCCAAAAACCAATAAAACACAAACAGCAGCAACGACGACGACGACGACGACGACGGCGACGACGACGGCGACGACGACGATGACGACACAGACGAGAGGTTTTTAGCCCATTGGGTTATATGAGCTTGGTACGTATTGTGTCGTGGCCGGGCGTGTGCTCACCGGACTCAAGCTCTGGTGTTAATGATCAGCAGAGTGTGGGTTCAAGTCCAGTCTTGACCCATGTGTCCTTTAAAGCAAGAAACTTAAACGTTATCCTGATCGTAAATGTGACAGAGTTCCGCTTTAACGGGTCCAAATGTTGGAATACACACGAGAGGTTGGCTCTTTTGCTTTTGGGTTTAATCTACATTAATAACCACAAGGGGTTGTGTTGTGTTCGAGATTTATAAAAAAAAAGCAGCAAGTGGGATTTACTTCGCAATGCTGTTTATATATTTAGGAGTCAGTATACATTTTTCAAATTCAGTCATCCCTTTAACAAAATAAGTGAAAAACGCGATCACCACGAGTGAACTGATTTCTGGATGAACCCCCCTTTAGAAGGGCAGTTTATATCAGACATGCAACTTTGTAATTGTGAAGAAAAAAAAGAGGAAACTGCCAACCACACTTAACTTTGTACTTTATACAGTGTTTTTTAGTTTTCTATGGCAGTACTAGTACAGAAAAAAGAAGGAAATCAGCTGATCATATGAACATTTGCATGCCCGTTATATTGAATAATTATTATTTTTTTGTTTGCATTTATTTTGTTAGGTTTTCGAATCACTCAACAGAGCCAACCTTCTCTTGCAACGATTTCATTTAATGGAAACAAAACAATCGTTCCCACATAGTTCGTAATTTGTATTTCTGTTTTGTCCGAGTAGTATGCCTCGAATCACATTGAATATACGTGCTCGACTCAATGCAAGACTTCATTATCGGTGAAGCGGTTTTTCAAAATGGTGTTTCAACCCGTGGTGACAGAAACAAATTGTTTTGATCTATAGAGAGACGCTTATTGAAAAGATCGGATATTTCTTTGACAGCGAGGGCAATTTTTTTGTTTTGTCTTGTTCTTCCCAAGAGCATTTTCTTGACTGCAATTTGAACTCGGTTCACTTCCGTGGAGCCGAATGGAAAATCACTGGGTTGGGTAATGCAGAAGCATGAATGTTGGTACATGATTGAGCCATTTATTTATTTATTTTTTTATGTTAGCGGCGAAATTAAGTGGCAGGGTAATAAGTTCTGACTGAGCTGATGATGCAATCGGGTGTCGGTCTTTCAACACATCTCTGCTTTATAACTCTGTTATCACCGTAGTTTTATATAGCTCTTTATCTATATATGCTTAAATATTTTACGCTTCTGTCCAGAACAGTATTTTTGACAAATTGTATTTATCTATTTTGTTATTCATGGGCCCTTTTTGTATGTAGAACCTTGCAAGGGTTTGCAATGTGCTGTGACGCATTCGGCAGCCACTCTGCCACCAACAACGGGACGAATGCTTTCTCTTTTGGTTGTTTTAATAGCACTATCAGCATATAATGGTTAAGTGTCGTGCTTACTGAAATAAGTGTCAAGACAGGGATTCGAACCCACACTCCGCTAGTCGGAAAAGTACAATGCGAAACGAGTATGGAGACATATTCTTGAAGACTAGGTTTGTGGTGATGCCTGAGGGACAAACAGACACACCGACGGGACGGACAGACAGGCTGGATCAAGAGAGAATCAAAACATGACAACTCAAAGTAAAGGTATTATACAAGAAGTCAAGGCTTATGGCGAGGCTTATGGTGTGACGCCTGAAGGACAAACACTCAAACTAGATTAAATAATGTAATGGACAAACTTCCATTGACAGCATTTCAGATAAAAATGTTTCTCTGAAGGCTTGGTACTTGAATAATCAGAGAGCTTTTAGAGTGAAACTATAGTTAGTTGTTGTGGTGACTACTGGCCTGGAGTTTCATCTTTGAGAAGGCAATGCGATTTTCAGTCCCAAAGGGCACTTTCATTGTTCAACCTTATGGGAAACATTATGAAGGGGCACCAAGGCCGAAGATCAGGGCAACAGAGGCCTCCGTGGCTACCGTGTAATTCCAAGCCTGTGATTATCCATCCTACGATATAATTTACCTTTATTAACCTTTACGAAAAAAAACTACCTGTGCCCAATTCTCGTCAACTCCACCACATAATTTAAAAATACCCCATGTAACATGTAAGAGACATGCGTCTGAGGCACTCATGGGACATAACGACGTCCACTTGAACGATGCACTTCCATGTTAGGTGCATGACGGCACGCAATGCTAACAAAACATAGATGTTGTCTATAGTACATACAGAGTGTCTTCCCACATGACACCAAAGCAACATCTGCACTAAGGAAGAGCGTAAGTACACGGGGGAATAATGGTTGCCAAGCTTCCCACGCTTTTCACAGGCAAATCTCTCTCATTTAAAACAGTGGTTTAATGTCTCTGACTTTCGAAGTGCGCATGATGTTCTATAGCATTGTTCCATTATCATAAAAAGTGGCATGTCGTGGCCAAGCGGCCATCCGGTCAAGCCCACCGTACTCAAGCTCTGGTGTTTCCGCTCAGCAGAGTGTGGGTTCGAGTCCCGGACTGGACACTCGTGTCCTTATTAAGCAAGACAATTAACCATTACTGCTTCGTCCTTCGGGTTAGACGTGTAGCCATAAAGGTCCTATGTGTTGTGTAATGCACAGGGGGAAAAAATAATAAAGAAAAGAACCCAGTACACTTGTCGAGAAGGGGTTTGCCCCGGTGTTTTCTGGTGGTTGCCGGCAAATTCAACCACAGCACCTTGTAAACCGTTACATGGTGCTATGTAAATAAATCGCTAGTCCTGATGGACTAAACCCACAGACATACCACTCAGGTGGGATTCTAACCCACGACACCCGTCACACTACATGCAGCTGGTGTCTCAACCACTATAAACCACCGAGCAGGAGACCCAAGCGAATCCCGTTATTAGCAGCGGGTGCACAAACATTGTTTTCTTTCTTAATGACAGTGGCCCTGGCCTTGGCCCTGGATTGGTGCCCCTATATATTATTTCCCCTAATAGACATTCTAATTTATTGACGGAAGTGCTTGTCTCCGGAAGGAAGGTGGCCTTGCTCCAAAATGTATATCCAGGCCTGCCCGGGCACACACTTCCGTCTTACACCTACACTATCCACACATCGTCATATCTTTGTCTATAAAAATCCATCAGATCTGATTGATGGACACATTTTCATGTAACGGAAAACGCAGGCTATATGTAAGAGACTCTCCCCAAGAGGGACACGTCTCGCCATCATCCATCATTGTTTTGAAATGTCTCCACTCTAAAACACGACATGGCGAACCTGCAACTGAAAAAAATAAATAATAATACTATACCACAGACTGTTGGTGGCGTTGCTTTATATTGATTCATACGTTATTTGGTTTACTGATTATTCCGTTTCCGCCGAGCAAGGTTAGAGTAGATTTTATTCCGCTCCGTTTATTTCGACCTGCCGATCATCACCTACCTCGACACTTCACGCTCGAAGGTGTGCGCGTTACGTGTGTTTTAAAACGTATCATCATCATCATCATCGAGAAGTGGCAGCTTCTCTATGGTCCAAATCCTTTGAAGAATAACCTCGTTTTTGTATCTCTCGATTCTTTACTGATTCGTTCATTCTGACGAATTCATGGCTGAACGGGAATTACATCTTCGTTACGGTGTACTATCTTGTGTTTATTTCACTCATACCGTTACCAAAGTGAGGCTGAAAGGCACTACCATCTGACCCTTTGAATGAACCACTATAGTATTGGGCAAGTCCAATTAATATGGTCACTGTTTCCAGTGATTTTGATTCTAGTGTTGGTCCTAGAATGTATATGAAATGCTATTAGTCGTTGGGACGATTATGTAATGAAAGAAAACATTGACTTACTATTGTGAAGACATGTGGGATATCTACAAATCCATATGAGATATCTACTGTACATTTGGGACATTCACAAATGCATGTGGGAGATCTACAAAGCACTTGGGAGTATCTACAAACGCTGTGGGATATCTACAAATGCATATGGGATATCTACAAACGCATGTTGGATATCTACAAATGCATGTGGGATATCTACAAACGCATGTTGGATATCTACAAATGTATATGGGATATCTACAAAGTACAAACGCATGTTGGATATCTACAAATGCATATGGGATATCTACAAACGCATGTTTGATATCTACAAATGCATGTGGGATATCTATAAATGCCTGTTGGATATCTACAAATGCACATGGGATATCTACAAATGTATTTGGGATATCTACAAATGCATGTGGGATATCTACGAATGCATGTTGGATATCAAATGCACGTGGGGTATATACAAATGCATATGTGATATCTATAAATGCATATAGAATATCTACAAATAAATATGGGGCATCTAAAATGTACATGAAATATCTACAATTTATGTGACTGAGCTATAAAAATAATAATAATACAATTTAAAAAAATAACACTTGAATGAAATAGAAACTTGGATGAGACAGGATTTTCACTAGCTTCAAGAAAATCTGCATTATGTAGAATTTAAACTAAGTCCTTTCTGGGAGCTAAATGGCTCAGTTTAATGGGGAATGAGTTTACCCGGGGAATAAAACGCCCGGGACTAAAACCTCCGGGAATTACACCCATGTTCCCCCACTTGATGCGATTTTCCTGGGAACTCAGTATGCTTAAACCATACGGTTATCTCGCTCAACCCTACTCCCAAGCAGACGGTGGCTATTAAGTCCCATCAGGAAATGGCTATTTTCCAGAAAATAGCCGGGGTCAGTTCAAAGTATGACAAGGTTAACCCAAACTTTCCCAGGAAATTCCTGGGTACATCTGTCCAGTGCTAAAGGGGGCTTAACAGATGGAGCCAGTGTTAGGGGGTGGGGTGGAGAAGTGGGGACACCCTCCGGTTCTACACCTATATACACGTAGGCATAGGGAATACGGGTTGGAACTCGCAGAAAGAGCATGAATTTCATGCTCCGGCACTTTAAAACAGGCTGAGGTAAAGTTGGATAGCCTGGTGGAACATTTACTATGAAATGATCCGCTTTGCTGACGGATCGTGTTGCGTTTAGATGATGAAGATTTTTAGCGTGTACTTTCCCTCTGCTGATTACATCGCATTACGCGGAATTAAACTGTCTGGGAAGGTTAGCCGAGGGAGTGCGACAGGTAAAGGGAGGGAGAATTGAGTAATCGAAATATTATCTTGAAATCACTCTTCGTGACCGCGCCGTGGGGTTCGTCTGCCCCCTTCTTTATGGCCCGCATGAAATATTTACAATGAAACAAAATGAAAGCTTTACAGGATGTACAGCATAAGGAGGTCGGAGATTCTCTGACCATCAGTAATGGGGAAAACCAATTCCTTCGACCCCGGGGAACATTAAAATCTCATCATTTTGATGGAAGAGCAAGTAATCCAGGAAAAGGGCACCCCGAGGTAGTTTGAGCAGATAGAAACCAACGGACAGTTTAAAAGAGACAGGAAGACCGCAGGCTAAGGTTCCGCTAAATTGAACGACAATTTTATTATTATTATTTTTTTAAGGATTTTTTTTTTTTGCTCTTGCAACGAAACTATGTCACTCATGTAGCAGATCGTATAAGCACAATTTGTTGGCGTTTTATAGCATCCTCTTGTGCTTTCAGCCTTTGAGTAGACACCTGTGGCCCCCGGCAACAGACCTAGGTTAGCCGGTGAAATAGGCATCATGAAGCTAGTTTATAACCTCTTGTCGCTGTGCCGCCGTCAATTTGAGCCTCTAAATGTCAAATCTTTCACTAGGTAAAGCACACGGACAACATTGTCAAAGACTGGTACCCGCACTTTGGATGGTACCCAACACATGTACACATGAAATAACAAGCTCATCCAAGTTTAAGGTCAATCGTCGGTATCACGAGAAAAAAGGGGAGAAGAAGAAGAAGAAGGGGAAATGAATCAGTTATGTTTCCACTGTTTTCAACCATCGAGTTTTGGACTCACAATATAATTTTTTTTTACTCATTTCTCAAACAGAAATATGTCCAGGCGACTTCTCCACGATGACCACCTTTAAACCATGTAAAGTTATCAGCAAATCTGTGAACAATGATTGCTTTCAGTCTTACCGATACTGTGGTGCAGACAAAGTTTTGGATTAGTAATTAATTGTCAAACAAGTCGAACAAAGAAGAAGATAAAGAAGAAGCTCAACTGCCAGCAACGCAGTTACATCAGTTAAGCAATGCAGTAACCAAACCGTGACGTCATCAGTACTGGGGGTCTACTAAAATATTAAGAGCGCCTTATGAATGAACACTAACTCACTCCCTAAACCACTTTTCGCTGTTTTCAGCAAAACCTGACCACTGGAATTGTTACGTGTTGGTAGTGTTGTGTAAACATTATTTTGATCTTCCGAAAAAACCACGATGAGCATTTGTACATGAATTCCCCTTCAACAAATCACTCGATTGCAATTCGCTTCCTCGTTTAGAGGGGCGAGCTTGAGAAGAATGCACCAGACATGTTCATTTTTTAAATATTTTAAAACCCCTTTCAATTAACTTCTCCCGTTAGCACTCATCAAAAAAACAGCAGAAAAATAAAGATAAGAAGAAACAAAAAAGAAGAAGAAAAAATAAAACAAAAAACAAAACCAGACAATCAAAACGAAAAACAAGGAAACTCCAGCGAATCTAAAGATGACTTGGGGTTATAATTGGCATACCTCGCCACTTGAGGGCAGCAGTACATATGAAAGTGGGAACTAAATCAGAATGTAAGGGAACATGTACTAAAAATGTGTAACTGAAGAGGTTTAACCAACTGTTTGTTAACTTAAAGTAGATTAAGTTCCTTACAAAAATAATTGTTTTCGCTTGTATATGGGGGTATCCACTCTGCTTTTAATATCCATCTTAGCTTTTGTCAATACAAACTAACTGGAGAATTTGGAACGCTAGGAGGCAGCATATACTAACCAGGTAATTTTCCATTCTTTACACGGTTCTGACCATGCGCCCATTACCAAGAACAATGGATTTACATGGTATAAGTCTGCTGCCACCTAGCGTCCCAAAAGTCTCCCATCGAGTGGAAATAAACAAAACTGAACTGTCACCCATGACCGGACTTAACCTAAAAGAATGATTAAAAAAATACATTTATTTATATCTTCTTCAAGCTCCAGTAGACACATAAATAAACAACAACTGACTCTGTGTCCCGAGTTTGTTTTCTCCCAGCATGTTCCCCGACACCCAATAACAAGCAGACAGACCTCCAAACGTGGTTCCATCATTTTAAATTTACCCCCGATTCCAATCAGTGTCACCAAATTGGGGCTTGAAATCAGCAGTCGGGTTCCTTGTTTGCACACAGCAAGTACCTGTATTTATTACTACTGCACACAGGGATTCAGACCAATGGCTGCAGCGCCATTAAGGTTCAATCCGTTCAGGGCTGACAAGAGGTGACGGAAATTTGGCCCTGGGATGCTTTAAAGAAAAGGACGTCCTTCAGGTGGCATAAAACATATATATTTAAAAAAGTAAAAAAAAAATATATATATATAAAAAATGGCACCGACTATTTCAAGGTGGCTGCAGATTTTCAGACTCCCCCTCCCTCACACCTTGCCCAAGGAGGAGACAGACTACATGACCTCATTCCAAATTAAAACACCACTCTTATTTGACCCTGGCCATCAGGAATTATGTCACTTTCTTATCACAATATGCGAGTCGGCTTTGTCGCTGGCTTGAGCTATTATTGGGGAAATAGGTCTGTTTTCAGGAAAAAAAGACAAAAGAAACGTTTGGACCACAAGGGGGATAAGAATAGACTAATTGATAACCCAGATTTCTTCAAATGATTTTAAAGTATTAAGTAGGTCAGTCTGAAAAGGTGGCATGGACACGTTTGTCAGCGGGAATGGCCAAGCAATACCACGCGGGTCAACTAAAACAAGCTCTCTAGATGAAAAGTTGGTTCATGTACAATGCCAAGATTAAGACATGCTTTAAAACAAATACAAAATAACAACACCAATAACACAATATAGTACTGTGCATAATGCAGCAGCATCTGGCACATTAAATACACAACATAAAACAATAGTGTGTGGTGTGTCATGGCCGAGCGGTTACGAGCGCCGGACTCGAGCCCTACTGCTCCTGATCAGCAGAGTGCGGGTTCGAGTCCCAATCGTGGCACTTGTGTCCTTGAGCAAGAAAAGTTACTATAATTGCTTCGTCTTTCGAACATTAAGATGTAGGTCCTATGCACTAGAATAGGTAGTACACGTAAAATTCTGCAGTAATTTCTGCGGTAAACCCTCACCATTCCCAACTTAGAGCAGAGTTGGGTTAGAGCAGAATTTCTCTGCTAGCTGTGTAAGCGAAGAATGCTTAGTACAAGCCAAAATACCCTGCTCAACCAATGCTAAGCATGGATGTTGCCGTAAATGTAAGCGCCGATTTCACGCATACAGTGTGCAGAGCCATGAAACTGGGCCCTGCATCAGTTACTACTAGACAGTGTTGAAGATGAGACGTGAATACCAATCGAAATGAGAGGTGTTTCTGCACTAAGTGCTCCCACCTTGGCCAGAATAATTACAGCGCCTCCTAAATCCAGAAAAGTCACCCAGGAGGCAACCACTTCACACAATCTCTCAGCACTTAGAGGTAAACTAAAAGGAGCCTTGTAGACAAACATATCTCTTTTTCATTGTTTTGTTTTTTGTTCTGGTGTTGTCTGAATCTGATTGGTGGTAGGTTCTCTTTAGTACTCATGTTGTGTTCATGTTCTAGTTGCTTTTGTTTTGCTTCGGTTATCTTTGGTTGGACACACCTTGTGACGGCGATGCCTGAACATCTGTTCATCCTGGCAAACCGGGACTGTTATCTTCGTCGCATTGATAATCCATTTTAATGTTGCGTTTGTTTATTGTTGTTGTTTTGTTTCTATCTCTTAACAATTTGTTTATGCATAGGGTGTGTCAATATTTTGTCTGTTGTTTGTTCGTCTATTTTCTGAGCTGTTTTGTTCTCTTCTGTATTCTTAGCAACTCAGCCTTGCAAAAAGTTTACTTCTACATGAAAAAAGGAGGGAAAACCCCCCAAACTAAAAACAGGGAACCAGTCAAAAACCTCAGATTTTGGTTGGTAATCTTTCATACAAAGCAATTCCACAATGCTGAAAATTCACAGGTTTATGTAGCTCAAGACTTTCACTGGAACAGAAATAAGATTGGCAAGTCCTACAACACTTTGTAGTGTACAGCAGCCATGCAGTCAAGCCCACTGGACTCAAGCTCTGGTGTTTCAAATAAGCAGAGTGTGGGTTCGAGCCCCAGTCTTAACATTTGTGTATTTAAGAAAGGCACTTAACCATTATGCTCTGTTCTTTTGGTTGGGATGTAAAGCCGAAGGTACCGTGTGTTATGTAATGCAAGTAAAAGGACCCAGTACACTTTTTGTTGAGAGAAGGGGGGTTTGCCCTGGTGTATTTGTTACATGGTGCTACATGTATATATTTATATTCACATGTAAAATGTGTATTATAATTCACAATGAGCACTTTGGGATGCCCTTGTAAAAAGTGCAACATAAGAACTGAATATTTTTTATATCCACGCTGAACTTTTAAGAGGAGGTTTCAAATTGAAAAGTATTCATTTAGTAAATCTTCACAAGTTTGTGTTCAGGAAAAAAACACTAGACTGCAGGACTTGTTCAATTGTGGGGTCATTGACCAAAGGCTAAAACTACTGGACTCTGGCCAGCGGACCAGTGAGTGTTTCAACCCCTAACCACCAGGGTTTTCAGTAGAATCCGGCTGCATAACAGCTTCCTGATATTGGCCCCATGCCACTACAGACGGATAACAAATTCAGGTCCCGTACAAAACACCATCCTCACAAGTACAGAAGAGACTCCCGACAGCGCGTCTGCGTCACATGTAGTTTAGAGAAAAAGCAAAACCATATTTGAACTGCCACAAGTTCAAATATGTTTATGGGGAAATGGTAACTTATCAAGTGTACCTACACTCTCTTGTAAAAGTACAAAACGGCAGGTAAACTCTAAACAAATACCGAGTCATGCCTGGACTGTGAAACAATTGGTACACCTGTACCTGCCACAATGCTAACAGCCACTTGTAACGTTAAGTCAACTCAGTGGAGACAGAGAAAAAATGAGCATGCCAGAGAAAAAATCTGAGAAGGTAGCAGCGCCTGTTCAGAAGAGGATACTAACAGCTTTTTCGGGGCAAGAACGCTGAACTGTTGAAGCAAATTCTTAGGTAGAAATCCGTGGTCAAAATCTGAACCTGGCCATTCATGTACATACGTGCAGATGACACAAACCTGAAGAACATGCAATTTATTGAAAAAGTAGCACCATAAAGCAAAAAACTGCAGAAGAATACCATGGAAAATGTAAACTTACCAGTTCAAACTTCTTCTTGGTGGTGTCGGTTTCCTTGCGTTGTAGATCAGTTTGCTCTTCCCTTACTTCCCGCAACTCCCTCTGTAGCCTGCGCACGGTGTCCTGCATCTTTGTGTCTCGCAGACCTTTGCTGTCTTGCTCCAAGTTCAGTTTATCTATGGTCTCCTTAAGTTTCTCCACTTGATTCTATATAAATGCAGAGGGAGGATGGAGGAAGGATGGATAAACGAGAAGAAAATGTTTGTCATGTTGAGACAACAATTCCATAGACTATGCAATTCTTGTGCAGATTTGAATGTTAAAGAGCCCAAATTTGATTCATCTACACTTTGAACACAAAGCGTGGTCATAAGAACACTTTCATTAAATATGAACTTACATACTAGTAATTTCATAAATAAATGAACCATGCAAAATGCTTCACTCTCTCAAATGTTAACATTTGTTAGAAATGTAAATGGGGGACTTGGGCAATTCATTCATAATATTTCTGTCTTGTAGATTTGAAGACAGATGAAAAGGTTCTGGGATGGGGCAGTAAGAACAGAAGTTTCTGCATCATCTCAAACGTGTGTCTTTCTGAAAACAATGTGAAGACAGACCAAGGGGCGAGGGATTGAAAGCAGTTGGGAAATACATGTACACATTTTTGGGGCACTCATTAATGTCAAACAGCATTTTTTTCCAAACCCAAAGCAGTGAACTAGAGAAGTATCGCCTTGTCAAACTTTCACCACCTTAAGGAGCTAATATTGACTGCCTCTGCTATACCATGTTACAGCTGTATTTATTAGCTCTTCTTGATATTGGAAATTGACAAACTAGTTCCCTCGGCTTCACCTCAGGAACTAGTTTGTCAACTTCCAATACCAAGGGGGAGCTAATATCTACTGTCCACCCTCAAACCATGTTATACTTGTATGCTGTCTGTCCTAAAACCTCTGTCAACACAATGTGGGGGATAAACAACAGGGT
>CM021532.1:5340369-5358259 GCA_010994315.2 Pisaster ochraceus
TTCCTTGTCTGTTTGTCTACCTCCATTATCGCTCATGTATGCAGAATCAAGAGGAAATGACAGGTGCTGATAACACACATGTTAACAGTGAGAGATCTGACCCACAGATCTCACCTTGATGTTTGCATACTAAAGTAATGTATATAATCCATGTACATACATGATGTATGCACTACGCATGAATCATAGGTAAGCTACATGTACTACATTATTGAGTGATCAGGTAGCCTCAATACTGTTGGTAAGTAATTGGGTCACACTCGCGCGCATCTACTGCACACCGAAAGTTTCGGCTACTGCCGGCTCAGAAGCTATGCGATTAAAAAAAACAACCCAAAACACCCATTTCATTGTCAAAGGTATTTCTTATGACATAAACTTATAATTCAAATATCAAATTAGAATAAAAACTTGCATACATGTAGGGCATGATGAACAGGGGTAATAAAGATTTAAGGTGCTTTTTAAGGCCTCCTTAGCTTGAAAAAGTCACATCACAAACACACATTAATATTAGTATTATTCGCATCTGATCTGGAGGGTCAGAAACCTTTCACCAGCCGAGAGACTTCCATCATTGTAAAAAACATTGAAAATGTCCAGACCCTGACCCCAGTTTCTTTCAGAGCCAACACTTCTCACACAAGAGTTTCATACTTGGTTGTATCTGCAACTTTACTACTATAGTTTTTCTTATGATCCACACCATGCAGAGCTTCAGAAATCACTTACTAAAAAAAAATTAAAATAAAATCATTAATTCATTTGTGAATTTTGAAGAATTCATTTGTGAATTTTGAAGAGAAGTGCAACTCGACTCTCAGTGACTTTTTATTTTGTTTTGACACTGACAGGTTTACAAAGGAAACGGTTCTAGTATGAAATATCTCACTCTACACTGTATGCCCTTGACCTGAACGAATCTTTGAAAATGTGGAAGAAAAACACAAAGAGCACAGCAGTTTAGGTGATCGGGAGGATGACCACTTGACAGCTGTGTTCTATGGGAAAATACATTTTCTCTACTTTGCTCTCTACATGTTCAAGTACTCTGGGGCAAGTGTATGAATCCTTTCAGACAATCGGCTACTTCGGGTCCTCTCTACTGGTGTGAGGAGTTTGAAAGTCTAGGTGTTGCCCGCATTTGCCCGGAGAGTTTGAAAAATGTTTGCTTTCTTAGTGAAAATTATTTCAGTTTTGGGACATATAGAGGATAAAGAATTTGCAACGTGTTAAAAAGAAAACAGGGCTTGACAGGGTTCTCCCAAGAAAAATTCAGGAGGTTTACAGACTGTGTATCACCAGAAAGGCAAAACTATAGGTTTGGACCCGGTGCAGATTTCTTTTTTCCCTTAGGCGGGTGTTTTACTTCTTTCAAGAAAATTTAAAGGCTCTGGCATGTCTGGAAGGTTTTCAGAAAATCCATACATCAGGAAAAATCCTGAAAAAATCAAACGCTCGATGTAAGTAAATGCGATTGAAAAACACTGAACTGCAGTGGGGTTCTTTTGTTTTGTTTTGGGCTCAAATTACTGGAGCTCGACTGTTGGTTCATTGGGAATTTTGAGCCCTCAGGGCGCTCATGTGCAATGCACACATGAAAAGAGCATACTGTAGTAAAGTGTACTAAAAAAAGGTCTTGCACCCTGTGTAAGGATGTACCATTGTCTTGCATTGTAACGTATCAACATATTTTTTACATATTTTGTAAGCAATGTCTTTGTTATGTCTGCCATCACCCAGACTACATTTCGTGACTCACTGCCGCTGGAGAAAATGACCCTAAAGTCATGTTTTCTAACTTTTGAAACAGACTTCAACACCATGAACTAACTGTCATCAACCGTTGGGAAGTTGGAGAAACTCAACGAGCACCGTGACTCACAAAATGTCACAAAATGTCACATATTATAATTTGAGCTTAGCATATACAGAAATAAGCACAATATGTAAAACATACATTCTGCATTCAATGTAATATATGTAAAATTGAAAATAAAGAAGTGCATGCGTTACTAAGCAAACAACACAGTTTAAATTGCCCATCGGCCAAACGTCAAAGGTCTAAATTAGATTTATACTATGTTTCAGAAAAAGGATACACACGATTATTGAAGAGCTAAAACCTGACATGCTTTCTACCCACCGCTGTACAACATGACTCACTGATATCACACATCAAGCAAAATCAACAATACATAAGAAATTTGCATGCAGCTGAGAAATGAAAAACTTATTTACACGAGATCATGTTCAGTTTTACTGTTGTGGTGAGGGCCTTTTTGCCCTCAGTAAAGGGCACAAATGAGTGAGGTGTAAGTTTCAACTTTTCAAGGGATATCCAGGCAATTTGACCACTGAGTTGCCCATTACAGCCCTATTCACCTGTAATAGACCTTTTGCAAATGACACCATTTAAGTAGGGCGCCCTCGCAGCACAAAATGCCCTCGTAATGGAGGCTAGGAAACAATCTTTTACATGTTGCTGACATATTTTTCCTCAAAAAATGACAAAGATCTATGGATATTTATGCAAAACAAACAACGAGTGTACTTTGCAGTCCTGCAATTGAGGAAATAATTGATTTGTTAACACATGGAATGCGCCATTCAACGAGGCGAAGTAGAACATTCCATCTTGCAACTGGGGAATATATTCTCACCATTGCACTCATAAACATTCATTATTCGCGTTATTCCATGGTATTCAGGGGTCCAAGCGAGACTTGCAGAGTGTATTCTGATACTGCAGTGTGCATCAGTTTTAACACCTAAGTAATAATATGTACATATTGTTCATGTACATGGTGATTTGTTTACCGGGCTATTGGACTCTACCAGGAATGTACGTAAATACTGTAATTAAAGGGACTGTGCACTGCTCTAGTAATATCCCAGACCCAGAATAACTTGGTGTGTATATTTCCATCAGGAACTGTGGCTAAATAATAGACATTGACAAAACAGGGAGACTGCCAAAGATAATCACAGACAGAGGAAGCGATTAGTATTCCAGTCTGAAATGTCATCAATGTGGAGAAATAGGAAATCTTGATTTGGAATAATGACCAGTATTCTATTTGTACTTGATCAGAGCATCTACAGAAAAAGTTTAATTTTTTAAACAAAACAAAACAGAGTAATAAAATGAGTTGAAATTTTGTTTCATTAGAAACTCCTACATCCAGATGAAGTACCAGGGTTTGCCCTTATTGCAGTGACTGGCCAACAGAACCAGTTAGTTTGTTGGTTCGCTAGTCGACCACCAGCTTTTCCACTGGTCCATGCATGATTTCATGATAACCAGGGAATGCTTTCAAGCCTTGAATTAGCGGACAACTTGAGAGACTTTTGACTGGCCCTCCGGTGTTTTAACTGGCATTTAGCCAGCAGACCACTAGTAAGGAAGAGCACTAAGTACATGTATACTTGTCGATGCATTATCTTTATACCACCAGCAAACTTTGCCTATTAAAAAAAAACAAAAAAAACAAGCGCTACGAGATTCACATCACGCACACCACAGAGTTACATGTTTTAATAATCCGCCATGTAAACCCACAAGCTGTCAATTATACAGTAGCTTGCTGGATTAAAATTCCTAACCACATCATAAATACTCCGGCACTCACACAATTTAATATCAATGTATGCACTTGCATCAGTTTAATATGTGACTTGAACAAACATTGTTAGTCTTGATTCAAGCTGTCTATACGTAGGGTGACTGCCTGAGTATCTTGTAGTGAGAAGAACCATTTGAAAATCTTTTGAAGGAATGGCGTTTCCATTGGAAAATCTTTTGAAGGTTTTTGAAGGAATGGCGTTTCCACTGGAAAAACTTTTGAAGGAATGGCGTTTCCATTGGAAAAACTTTTGAAGGAATGGCGTTTCCATTGGAAAAATTTTGAAGGAATGGCGTTTCCATTGAGAACTTTTGAAGGAATGGCGTTTCCATTGGAAAAACTTTTGAAGGAATGGCGTTTCCATTGGAAAATCTTTTGAAGGAATGGCGTTTTCATTGGAAAAACTATTTTGCAGGAATAGATTCCATTGGAAAAATTTTGAAGAAATGGTGTAATTCCAGGCCTGTATGAGTACAATTTGAGTTTAACAAACAACACATTTTTTGTCATAAAAATATGATCAAAATAATGTTTTTTGGTTAAACAGCAAAGGACGGGACGGCACAACTTCACAAGGTTGCCAAATAGTTGCCAAACTGAGCCGTCAGATTAGTGAACTAAAACTTCTTATCGGTTCTTAGCAAGAAGTGGATTTGTAGCTTTCAAAAACAAAACCTAGCGAAATCAGCAACAGAAAGTTCATTGACGCCACCCACCCCTGCACAGCTATGACTTTCTGATGCCTCAGATCAGATGTAACAGGCACTTGAACAAGAATTCCTTGCCCAACCTTCGGCAGGTTAGGTTAATGTTTATGGCACTACTCCAAATTTGCCGTTTACAACTTAAAGTGAACTTATATTATTAGTCTAAAGCGGATTGCTTATTATTACAAATGTTAGCAAACACTTACCACAAACAGACAGGTTGCCCCCAAAATAAGTTAAGTTTCGATTAGGGTGATCGATGACTATTTGTGCTTGTTAGAAAAGATTTGTGCACATTAAAAACTTAAGCCAGCTACTGCGAAATACTTCCACACAGCTTATGTCACAATTGTTTCGGATAAAATACAGAAAAAAAGAGATGCAAACATCATGGCAAGTCAAGTTAACAAAAAACGTCAATTAAAGATGATATCAAAGTTAGTTCAATATATGCGCACATCACAGACACACGTAAGATTTTCTTAGCAATGGGCTTGGGTCTACTTACTGCCGTGGCATGCTGCATGGTTTTCCAAGAAGCGGAGTTCATGGAAAGAGGGGGGGTAAAAGCAGGGTCAAAGGTCAAGGGTCATTGAGTGGGGAGGGGGTCAAAGATGGGGTAAGGAAGGACAGCGAGAGAGAGAACAATACATCAGTAAATTTAGTAGCGGTATGTATGGCAGGACTACCTTTTAATATGAATGCATGTGTCGGGTCAGGGTGGATCAGTAATTGGGCTGATTATTAATTGGGCAGAATTTCTCAAGGGGCTGTAATTTTACCGGGGTGAGGTAATAAACCAATGGGCCGAGCTTGGGAAATGGACCATATGCTCACCATTTTCACAATATGTCAATATTCGGGAGATGTTATACAGCCATTGATTTTTGTCAAATTACATGTTCTAAATATACAATTCTAATAACAACTAAGATAATTTGATGTATATTTTGTGAAATCACACCAGGTTTGCATTAAAAAAAAAATGGCTTCATACAGCTTCTAAAGGGTTATAACTATCACTAGTGTGATGTGTATCTTGTTACGTTTTACCTTGCTAAGAAGATTATTTACAACAAATATTCAAAGGCTTTTGACATCGCCCCGGGGCCAGTTTCATAAAGATGTTTCAAGCAGGAAAATGCTGCTTAGCACACTTTCTTGCTTTGAAGCAAAAACATAGCAGGAAACCGGCCACAAACAGTGTACATTAAGAGTACTTTGGCTGGTAACCTGTTTCTGCAACATTTTTCTCTGCTAAGCATGAACATTTGTGCTAAACAGCTTTATAGGAAGTTTGGCCCTGGGCTTGATCTCACAGAAACACTAAGGTTCATCTTTAACATGACTTGTCGGTATCACCAAAGTGATTTGTATTGTGACATCCCTTTGCTTAGCAGTTAAGATTGATTCAAATCTACATGTAAAGATCAAACTTAGTTCTTTAAGAAATCAAGCTCTGGCCAAAGGGTCAAAGTCAAATCACTCTGCTGAAAAAATACAGTTTGGGTAAAATATTAAGCAGAATACAGACTTGTAAGGCTGTGTCCAAATTCACGGCTACGTACGGCAGTGGCTACGTCCAGAATGCAAAGCCCCAACATGTTTTAGCTGCAGCCAATGGCCGAAGCCGTAGCCGTAGCCAAAGTCACTTGATTCAGACACAGCCCACCAGCCTGTGCATGTACTGATACACATGCGTTGTTGTGCCTTTTATTACCAGAACACAGGTTCTAGTCTTACCAACATCAAGGTAAACTTCAAGATCTGAGCCAATTACATTCTTACCTGAGTCTCAAATCTCAAGGTTCAACCTTTGGGAATACATGTACACATTATTAGTAGATTGGGGTAGGGGTACAAATACTGTACAAATAGACCACTACATGATTGTAGTCTTGGTTCCAGGATGCCCCTCGTTTTATTAAGTCAGGAGAAGAAAAAAAAATCTTCGCCAATGGGGCACAGTCATCCCACGAAACCGTCATCAGCACATCACTGTTTACTTTGTTTTGTCATTAAAAAGAACAGTGACATAATGAAATAACTACAAATAAACAATAAACAAATTTCAGAGGCACTCAAGGAGTCGAGACAATTTCTCTTAAGATGAGTTCAAACATCTTCTGGCTGATTAGTTTAAACTCAGAAGAAAGCTTGCTTGAAAAGTCTCACCAAATTCAGGCCTCAGTGGAATTTTCATCTTTGGGTGGGCAAGGCCATTTTAATTTTGCAAAGGGCACTTCCATTTCAAAATCTTAAAGTCTATGGAAAACTGTTGAAGGGGCATCTCTTTCAACTCCTTTAAATTTTCTCCACCAACATTTCATTTTACTCATCTGAAAGTAAATCTTGGTGCTTCATAAACAATCAGGCTCGATTAATTTTGTTCTTAAATTCTAATCCCCCCCACCTCACTCTGAGCACCTCCCCTTCCTCTACAAAAGAGGCACTTAATATCAGATGATCACTGAGGAAGAAGAAAAAAAAGCTCTTCAATGATCTTCACCTTCTATAATAGAGAACATTCACGGTATAATGACGACAAAGTCGAGTGGTTACAATAACAGATTCCGGCTCATTATTCAATGTGCCGTCATGCACATGTACCAGACCAGACATTGCCAGACAATTTTTTGACCCATGTGCAGATAAATAATCTTAGCATCACTTATGACATTCATGGAATGCTAAGTGTTCGACGCACATGCACTGATGATCTGCACTCTATTGCCCCTTGCCATGCATCGCGCCATCAGCAATACACGGAAGGGTGAACACAAGGCTATCATTATAACCTACATGTATCGCAGAGACATAATTCTTCCAAGACTTTGACGGAGCAAAGTCCGAGATGGTCCATTCTAAAAAATCATGAATCTTTAGCATTCAATAAAGTCAAGTCTGAGACCCACTAAGTTGAAGAGAGATAAGTTGCATGGTGTCCAACAGAAAATGCAGATTTACGATTTGATTGCCGACCAAACACAAATTATTTAAATGGTAACCAGTAATGACCAATTCAAATTACATTGCATTTTGGCGGGTAACACTTTTATTTGGAGCAGTTAATTTGGTATGATAAGGAGAATTGTGTGTTTTTTTAAGTATGTTTTTCATCAACACAATGTGCTCTGCCAAAAAGCTTAATCACAGATTATGAATCCATGAGAGGAATTTGTTGAGTGTATTATTGAAGACAAAACCAAAACAGGAAGTTAACCCAGAAAATGTATCTTTGAACTACATAATCTATGTGTATTCTTGACTTTATTCGTTTTGGCATACACTGTGTATAGATGGACAAATGTAATGGGCATGCTAACGAAATCGTATCGATTGTTGACTTCATTTATGTTTAACACTTACATGTATGTTGGTTGTATTCTTTCAATTCATATTTGTTATTCCTTGACAAACGTAAGTAAAATAAATGAACGTGGAACTGTTTAAGCCAAGAAATCATTCTTTTTAGATACTGTATGTTCAAGCTACTTGTTATGCACTAGACAAGTGTATTGAATATTAAACGCAAGTAAAGTGCCAACACAGATTGTGTATCTCTACAAATGTATTTAATTTAGTGTACTTCTGTTAGTCTTTTTCAAAAGGAAAATGAGATTTGAAAAAAAAAAAAATCAAAAATAATTTCTTTCACCATGCTGCCGAGATTCATTTTACTTTGTGTGTATACCTCCATGATTTGATATATTGTACATGTTTTACATTACACTTTTAAAGTATCATAATTCTATTTTCTAAGACTCATAAGAATTTGTAAATTAACTTAACTGAGGAGGAATTAAGATGATTTGAGTACACATGGTACGAGTTAAGTACACGATGACTAACTCCGTTCACTCAGTACAGATTCCATATCACCAGTGACAAAATCAAGACACATTATTTATACCACAGATGGTCACGGTGTCACTTACCCTCACTACAGTGCGAGCTTTATTTATGACCGATACCGATATTGGCCGACTGTAATGAATGTCTGCGTATTATTGACTGTCTGGATTGAAATATATAACCCATATAAAACAGAGGGCACATAAAATGTACCGACTGAATTCATTATCTGAGCACTCCACGGAAATGAGGGTGAAATTACAGAACCTTTGAAGCAGATCTGGACTTACATGTACATGGTCCGCGTTTGATGCATGAACAGAGCTGTAGTAGTTGCGGGGGTGGAAGGGGAGGGTAGGGGAGGGGATGGTATTGAAGTGCCCACCAAGAATTTAACCATTCAAATAATTTGAACATCAGTCAGCAAATGAAGCATCATTATAAACTAGAACACAAGAGTTTGTCAAGAAAACCAATTCAGTTTGTGACCTCTCAATTCTGGGTATGGTCCACCTTAAACAAAATTCAGAGTGTCTGTCTAAACCCTAAAAGGTTTGCCAAAATATAAATTTTGTTCTGCATTGTTAATTTCCATGCACTTTCAGTCAGTGCTGCTTTAGGTATAAAAAAAACTGGTATCAGGAAAAAGAAGCATTGTTTGTCAGCAGACTCACTTCCAAATAAAGCCCAATGGAGAATGTCAGTATTAGCATATTGGCTTCCATCTATACCTTTGCTATGCCCCTCTTCTTCAGTACAAAGTTAAGCTCACT
This sequence comes from Pisaster ochraceus, assembly GCA_010994315.2. Taxonomy (NCBI): domain Eukaryota; kingdom Metazoa; phylum Echinodermata; class Asteroidea; order Forcipulatida; family Asteriidae; genus Pisaster; species Pisaster ochraceus. The sequence goes on from CM021532.1 coordinate 5,349,331, forward strand.
TGGCAATCACTAATAAATACGTGAACTGGATCTTCATCTTTGAGAGGGCGAGCCCATTTTCATTTTGCAAGTGGCACTTACATTGGAAAATCTTAAAGTCTAGGCCTATGAGAAACTTATGAAGGGACACCAAGGCCAAGACCACGGACAATAGAAGCCATGAGTGACTCCATGTAATTCCAGGCCTGTGCTACATGTACATAAAACATGTGATACATGTATGGAGTTCTCTTACTAACAAGACTAACAATCCACTGAATTTTCTCAAAAAATCAAGATCAATGAAATCGTTACCATCTTTCTGGTACAATAAGCTTGGAGTTGCTCCAGATTTGTACACTAAATGAGGGGAAAATCTCATCATTTGTACACACAATTGTACTCAAAATTCTGCTTGAGACATGCACTCATTCTGGAAGTCATTCCTGCAGATACTCATGTGAGTAACCCAAGTTGAGAAGACTGTGCAGTCAGTCTTCTTAATAACTAAAACATTTAGGTTATTTTACACTGTAATCACTTCTGTACTCAAATGTATGAGTAGTCTACATTTGTGTACTGAAAAAGTGACTCAACTCAACTCTGGTTCTTACCTTATCTGAGTACACAGACAGCTGGTGCATCGGATTAATGACGACCAGATTGCGTCCAGCGTAGGTGTGTATTAGACTGGCCCCGTACCGCTGGCGTAGCGTGTGCAGTACCCCCGACTCGTTGAGATGGAGGAGGGATGCAATGTCTTCAGCCCGGTCGTACTGAGGAGGATTGGCCTATAGAGGGAGCAAGGAGAAGAAGAGGATTATGAGAGAGCGCTGGTCAAGAAGAAGAAAAAAAAAAGTAGAAGAAATACGGGAAGCCTACTAACGAGCAATTTTCAGCCTGGATGTTAAGCGGTAGCACACTAACATTAAAGGCAAAGTATACCTTTGGTTTTTGGAATAGTTTGAATGTTTTTTGACTGCGAAAAATTTCTTTCCAAAAGGTTATAGCGTTTTTGAAATATCGCCGAAAATCTTGAGCGGTTTCGTCTACTCATGAATACACAATCGGAGAAACGTTTGTCAGATTGAAATTGTTTTTAATCGCTTTCTCTAAAACCACATTCCTCGGAAGGAAATCGTTCCTCGTAATCGTTCCTCAATATCATCAGCTGCAGTGCTTCTTACCAGGTAAGTTTTTATGGTCATTACTTTTTGAAGAAATCACCAAAGGTATACCCCCCCCCTTTAATTCATGACAGTAATCCACACTGTAACAACATTTCCGACTTCTGTCATGTCTGTAGTGTGAGTTACAGTAGAAGTGTCCCTTGGCTAACCAAGTAGAAAATAGTGATTGGAAATGTTTAGTGTGAACTCAAACGCTATGGCATACGGTAAGACGCTCTGTGATAATGGTCAGGTATGGAAGGGTTGGAGAAACTGTCACATGTCAGAACATCTTATTCTCGACCTGAACATGTTGAGATTACATCACCAGCAGAGAGCAATTTGTCAAAATGTATGAATGTTTTATTAAGTCATGAAAATCCTTCAGAAAATCACATTATTTACTGTGGAATTGCCCCAGAGGTCCCTTACAATCGTCACCCCACCCACTCCTTGAGTGCCCCTCTACCTAATTACCATAACCTCTCTCTGAATACCCCCTTCGCCATGCCTTACCTTCTCCACGTCTTCTTCATCTACTTCCAGGGCATCATCGCTGTGAGCCAGCTTAACCCTGATGCGCCCCTCGGCTAACGGCACGATCCCCTCGGCTTGGAGGAGCTGCGCAGCTGAGAATCCGTCCTTGTGGAGGAGCCAAACCTTCTCTGCTCCCAGCCACGCCTTCTCTGAATCCAACTGAGCATCTGACTTGGCCTGTTACAAGAAAAGAAGATGCTATTGTAAATTATCCTATAAATCTCTCTGTTAATGAAACAAAGGAACTACCTTACACTGTAACCCATAGGCCTGAAGATGTGCAGAGATGATGTTTAAGATATATCAGGTTTTTTTCAGATGCTAGAGGAAAACTTAAACTTGGGAAAACCCACAGTGCAATCAGTTATGTACAGGAACTTTCAAATATCAATCTACCATGTCCACACGCAAGGCTCCAGTCTGAAGTGGGTTTCCAAACCGCAGCCTACAGAGGTGACAGGCAGAGAAGAAAACCACTCTGCCATTGCCATCCTGAAATTGTTGCATTGTCTCCACAGTCTTAGGGCCTACCAACAGAAAGTTTCAGTATAGTTAACGGAGCCCGGAGAAGGTGGAACAACAGGCTTGACACGTGGTCCTTGGAAGGAAAAGACAGTTTCCTTAACACATGGATGAGAGAGAGGCATTGCTGAGAAAAAATTTCTGAAAAGTTGACTCGAAGTTTAAGAGTAACAGTTTATGTTGAATATGACACTTCCACCTTTTAGTAACCCCTGGAGTAACTCATACATGATGATCGATTGCAACCAAGGAGCTCCTGGCATGTCTGGGAACTACCCTCAATGTTAGAGTCAAGTAGTAGATCGAAGAGCAGGATTTATTTAATACAAAGTTTCTTTCACTTGGTAGGCAAACTGAAGTCTGACTTATCAGATAAAAGTCTAACATTTCTCAGAATAACAAAGGGCACCTCAATGAGGGAAATGTTCATCTCTACTGTGAACAGTTCAAGGGGCACCAAGGCAAATAACCAGGGGCGTGAAGGCAGTTGCCTCCTTCCTTTGCCTCTGTGAGGTATGCATGGCATGACTGGATTACAAAGTAATATCTGCTGGAAAGCTGATAACTCTTTCATGGGAACAAGACATTTTCCTTTAATCTTACAATTATGTAAGGCCGCAGGGTATTATTTGAAGACCACAAGATTAAAAATTAATTTATCTGCACGTCACTTTCCAGTTTTGAAAGTAGCACGTAGCTTACATTGTATTACACTGTTCACACTTCCTTTTTAAATTTACTTTGATTTCTTTAATTTCTTCAACCCATCTCACGAAGCATAGAGCCTAAATGCCGTTAAAAAAAATGGATAAGATTTTTTATTTTTCTCTAAATCCCCAAGATGGCTCCAGGTGAAAATAGGTACAAAATATATTTTTTCAGAAGAAAAAACAACTTTACAACAGAGATGCTGAAGACCAAGGGGTACAGAAAAGGTAGTACTGTAGTGCAGTACCGGTGACTACATAATACAGAATCCTGCCCCCGGCAAAAATAGTAGACGCCGTGCACTTAAAAAAGAACCTAGACACAAATGTAAAAACACACCATCCAGTAAAACAGAACACTCCAGAGATATGGAATGAAACGATCCTTTGAAACGGCAGTCACTCAAAACAATGCCTAGATAGATTTCTCTGACTCTTACTAAATAGCCTACACATGAACACAAAGCATCATTAGACAAACTTGATGAAGAAACACAGACCTCTAACAAAACAAGCAGTCAGACAAATTAATGTTAGATTCTGGGAGAGTAACTTAACTTTGGCGATCTGGAGCTCAGGAAAACAACAACTGAAGATCGTTTGGAGGTCATGGCAGGTCGCCCTCCTCAAGAGGCAGGTCAGCGGGTGAATGAACCTAAGAAGTAACGTCAGAACCACACCCAAATCCAACACAAGGAAACTCAATCAAGATGATTGAATTACACCAAAATAAAGAATTGGAATCCAGTGTACTGAAAGTGTCGCCTCCTTACTCAGTAGTTTTGCTAATTTCATCGACATCTGTAGCCAACAATTCTGAGCCAACTTGGGTTACACTAGTAATTGAGCCAAGCCTAAATCAAAAACCTCTCATTGGTTGTATATAATCCATGAAGATCTTTCCACTGCAATGCTCCTGATGCTTCCACTATTGTTTCCTGTCTCAGGACATCCTTGCAGTCAAACTTTCTCACCCACTTTGCCTCAGCTAAAAGATACAACATCTACGAATCCTTTTTTGTCCAGGATAAGTTGCTAATTTAACTCAGGAGGAATCCATCAGCCCCAGGAAACAGCTAACCTCTCCCTGTAGTCATCTTCAGTTACCTGCACACTGACTACCCTACACCTTGCTTGCAGTTTCCTCTTAGAAATCTGCATCTTGATACGGGAGTCCGACTCTTCTCTTAGAAGCCGGCCATGGAGGGAGGGGAGGAATTCCTCGGCTGATGACATCACGATCCATGCTGAGCAGCTGAGCGCCAAGCGTCCAACATCTTAGTTCCCGTACTGCAATTTCTGATGGGATGAACTTTAAGACAATCATGTTTGACCCCCATGCAGTGGCATTTGGGTCAAGTTGGAGAAGCAAATCAGGTTCCTTATATTTTCAGACCTTGAACTTGTTTTTCTTGAAGAGGCAGGGACATCCTGGCAGCACAAGGTACAGTGTACTTCTGCATGGAAAATGTAAAGTTCTACTGGAACTTCACAAAGAGCAAGAACAGCAAGGAGAACCCTACATAGGGGTAGTCCAAACGTTTCAACCTTTTCATGGTCAACCAAGTAGTATGATGATAGGGGAGGGAGTCAGAGGCTGTGTACAACTTTAAAAGGTGTCGACATTGTATTCTAAAACATAAATACTTCTACAGTAGAGTCAAAAGCTAGGAAACACAAACATTGAAAAAGAACATTTTCTAAAAGTCTAGCAAGCAATCATGTTGATTAGGCCTACTATGCTGTGACATGTCCGGGGTGGGTGGGGGATGCTACTATGAGCATTTTATTAATGCACATCAATACTGACACATTGTGTACAAACAAATGTTGATGTATGTGAGTACAACTTTGGGGAGGGTGGGGGTCTACAAGTAGAGCTCTCTGTTTAACCTTAAAATGTTGAAAACTTTGGACGGCCACTCATTTGAGGCCTATCTGTGTGTGCTACATGTGTCAACACACATGTTTACTTTTTAGCACATTAACCTGATTCACCTTACACACAGATCTGTGGCTGATACAATGTTTCACACAATGGAGACATGTAGGCCTGTTTTTACCAAAGGATTTTAAGACAGAAAAGTTGTACAATATCCAAAGTTACAGTCAGCTTAAAAATCTGTGTCTAAGTTCCAAGTAACAAGTACATTTGTAAACCCAGCAGCTTGCCATGGTGTCTTGGTGTAGAGGGCGCTATCACTCCACGAACCCGCTATCACCCACGAACCGTGGCGGCAATCGTGGAAATACAGAACAGGGACGTCTTGCACCAAGACTACTTGCCATGGTGAAGCCGGTGCCAGTCATGAGATTGGGCCTTGGCACCAAGCACGGAGGCTTCCTTCCTCCATGCTTAGTGCAATGCTTTACTTTATGGGCTCTACATTTTTGTAGATCGAGGGACCAGACAGAATGCATCAATAAATGTCAACCACAGGAACCATTCTTTGGGATTTCAATGTTGTCTGACTCCTGCTGTGCCCCACCAGGTGGCAATGATAACTGTAGGCAGGGTACTTTATGTATGCATAATGAAGGACTCCATACCACAAATGCAGTTGAGAAAAAAATTACACCTTTAGACAGTTAGAAATACAACTGTTAATTATTTCCTCACTGATAATAGGGGTCTTGCCATTGCTGCTTTTGTCCATAATCCATCTAATACAAAAGGTGTCAATTTAATCAGCTGTGACCTCAAGTGGGGGCATAGCCTTTATGGTGGTGGGTAATAAAACCCAGACAGACTATAGGCAGTTTACGTTTAGCTACATACATGTATAGTGTGCTGCCAAAATTCTCTGATTTCCTCTTCTCCTATACATACAGAGTCACTCAACACCAAATTGTTTGGACTTGGTTGACCCAGTGATTTAAGCAATTTATATACAATGGGCCTCCAGCCCCAGTCCTTCTAAATCCTTCACGTGCCCCCTCCCCCCCCCCATGGATGCCATAACGTAGATCAAGATCTAGTTTTTTTAAAGTGCAAATAGAACCTATAATTGACTTGCCAGTAGTGCCCCCTAGAAAAAAAATGGTGCCCCCCCCCCCTGTGCTCTCCTGAAAAATTACCTTAGTTACGCCGCTGTTTGGTAATTGGATTTTATAGAAGGAATTTGAACTGTACGGGTTGCCCGGTTTTAAGGGGGGAACCAACACTGCCTACACTGAGGCAAGTTCTAAGCAGTGGAAACTTACAGCATGTTTTGTGCTATAGTTCAAACATGTTTTCATTATACGTACTATAGTAGTGACCCTTTACAGTAAAAAGTTTCACTCAGATTAGAGAAATCTGTTTAAAAAACTTCCCATCTCATTTGAAGTTAAAGAAAATGGTTTAGCCTCAGTTGGACTGTCCATTCAAAAGACACGTGTATTCCCATTATAAAGAAGTTAAGATTTTCTCAAATGGACATGGCCTTTCCCCTTCAAAGATGAAAGTCCAGGCCCTCCCACTCAGAGCCAGCCAGTCAGTCAGAGTCAGCCAATCTACACACTAAGTCAAATATTGTGCATGATGCATGAGTAAGTATGCAGGAAGTATACAGGCTATAATACTACAGCGGACATAATTTATGGAATATAAAAACCAAAACCTTAGTTGGTATCGATCCAAACCTACCCTAGATGCAGCACTTAAGAATGGAGTGTTTGACCAACGGAGTAAGGATACGAACAAAGGAAGGAAAGAATCATAGTTAATTCTTTCCTCAATCAAATCATTAAGCCAAATCCTTAAAGCCCCCCTTCAGGCTGGACGAATTTCCCAGGGAATTCCCAGGAACATTTGGTTGTTGTGAGCTCAAATGCCCTAGATTTTGAGGCTTTTTTTTTAATATATGTGAATCTCTTAAAAAGATCTTCCTTGACTTTGTCAACATTTAAGAAAAAGTTATGTATGTGGGTAACAAGTATAAAACATTGCTAAGAATACCATCTGAAATTTATGCAGTTGTGGTTTACGGTTGTAATTTATTTATTATGTTTTCCCCCCTATTTTACAGTTGCCGAAAGAGATCCTTGACAGCCAATTCAATTACAGTACTGTCTGGTTTGTCAAGTGGCACGATCATTTGAATGAAAACCTAATTTAACAGGGTTTTTTTTCTTCTCCAAATAAAATTAACAAAATTATGCAACTGATGCCATTTGCTAATGGACTGGCTGACTTTAACTGCCTTTAAAAGTTGCAATGACGCAACTTGCACTAAATGTACAATTCTAATAGATGTCAAATAATGTCATTCAACTGAAAACCGCCCATAATGTATGAGTGTAAACTCATCTTTAAACTAGTTCATATTGCAGTATTTATAGCTGCATGCCTGGAATTACAAGGAGGCCACGTTGCCCCTCTGTTGCCCCCTGGTCTTGGCCTTGGTGCCTCATCAAACGTTTCCCAAGAGACTTAAAGATTTTCCAACGGAAGAACTCCCTGAACTGCAAAATGAAAAAGGCAGGGATCAAAGTTGGGGGGGGGGATGCACCAGACTGCAAGGCTTGTAACTCAAAATTTTACTGGACCAGAAATTTGTTTGAAACATGACTATATTTTGTATAAACAAATTTTGAACAACCACTAAGAGAAGATTTATACATGTAATCTCATTTTGTCTATTGTATGGACGTAGACAATACTTCAATACTCAACAGAGTTGAAAGATAATTATCAAACTCAAAGTCAACACTTGAAATTGTTAACACTTGTTTTTAAAGGGATTTTATACTTTTGGTATGTCAAAGACCAGTATTCTCACTTGGTGTATCCCAACATATACATGAAACAACAAACCTGTGAAAGTTTAAGCTCAATCGGTCATTGCAATTACCAGAAAAAAAGTGGGGGAAATCCTTAAGTGTTTTCACTGTTTTCAAACATCGAGTTTTCGACTCTTGAGATCAAAACTAATTGTTTTACTCATTTCTCAAAAACTATAGCATTTAAAGCAAAAATATTTCAAAGGGAGTATCTTTATACCATGTAAGTTATGTGTGAACTGTGAACATTTATATTTTTACTTTTTACCAATGTTACAAACACCCTTTAAAGAGGTAACACGCTTCAGTTTTGTTACTCAATTGAAAAGCACAAGACCACTGAACTTGTCAGGTGATGAAATTTTCTGAACCAAACGCTAAAATCCCTTGCCACTGGCCTGTGGTCCAATGTAAATTTTGAGCCCTGAATGGCCTTGACCTAGATGAAATTCAAGTCCTGCATCTGTCTGACAAAAATAACCTAGGCTTGCTATTTCACGGCAGCAATTGCCTCTATGCTCTCAAGTGCCTTGATGCCCCTTGAAATGTTGCACTGGAAATTTGCTTGAACCTTCATTGAGAAGCCCTTTAACATACTTTGAAAACAACAAAATTGAATTTCCCTTGCACTAAACCAATTTCTCTATGATTCACAGAAGACAAAGTATAATTTATAGGCTTGTGTATCACACTACATTTATAACAAATTTAATGATTACGGTATTATCAACTGTCACTTTGTAAACAATGTAAATTACATGAGCAAATGCTTCCACCTTTAAAGAAATTTTTTCGCAAAAATCAAAGCAAAGGCCAAAGTATACAAACATATATAAAAATTATTTATCTGGGTTAGCTGATAATTTAATGGACTACCGCCTTGATTTTATGTACAGCTGAAAATTGTAGCAAACAATCATTCAAAGAAAGCAAATAAAATTCTAACCGCCTTTTTTGACACTCTAATAAGGTTCTAAGGTTATTTATTTAAAGTCATCCATCAAATCAACTCCCCCCCCCCAGATGAACAGTACACACCCACGGCTGACATCACAAACACACAAAGCTTGCAGCTCAGAATCACCTCACACTGGAGTTCAGCTGCTGCTGCGATCAACATCACCAAAGTTCATTTCCACTTCTTCCTCATGTACCAAGATAAAAATATGCTCCCACTAAAGTACAGTACAGCAGTAGTCAGACCCAGAATAAGCACCACACATAATAACTAAATAATAATAATAATAATAA
>CM021532.1:5462585-5473572 GCA_010994315.2 Pisaster ochraceus
AGTGAAAATCGAATACACTCACCCTTTTTAGAAGTAAGGCCAAAAAGTTACACACTGGAAAATGAGAGCAAACTATTAATGCAATGGATCATGTAGCACTTGCTAAACCATCGTTCAGTAAGCATCAAACAAACATAGTTATGTAACACCCGTTATTTTGCAAGTCACGCTTGTGAACATGTTATTGGTGTTACCAAGGGTAGGTTCATTGTATCTCAAGCCTCCACTATCCCAACTGCAAATAGGGGGACAGAGTATTGTGCGATCTGTGCTATAACGGTCACCTAGCGACTGCGTCAAGACCGTTATAGGGAATCCCTTTGTACTCGCTATTCGCAGAAATTGTTGGTCACATCAGCAAAAAGTGTTTTTCTCTGTGACATAAGGGTGCATTTTCAACTTAACAAGAAGAAAAACAGAGCGTCGACCTCATTATTAATTTGTAGGCCCTTAAAATATTCTGCATCAGACAGATTGGGAGAGCCAAATAAAAAGGGGGAGGGGGTACAGTGTACTAAATTCGCCCAATTGTGACCTAGGGATTGGTGACTTCTAACTTGAGGTATTTGGGATGACATAGGCCCTGAAATAAATGGTCCTATTTGCCAAGCAGATGTTTAAGGATTCGTTTCATTTTCAAGATGGATGCTTGTACGTTTGGAAACTTACACATGGGTTGGGATGTTTTTATTTGGAGGGAGAATAACTCGACGGGCCTTGGGACTCCCCCATTATCAAAATGAGCAGAAGATCGAAGTTCAAGGGTCAATGGATAATTCTCCCTCTACGGTAAAAACAGGTATTTTTTGAATATTTTGGATTTTGCACTGCATGCTATGGGAGTTTATTCAGTGGGGTGCACCCGTGAGGGCCCTATAGTGACTGTCTGTGATCTACAGTCATAGAACTTCGAGGTCTATCCCCTGACCAAGGCCTTTGCGCCAAATCATCGATTCATCAATTTTATGGAAAGATTAATAAACTTACTTTCAGACTTTCAATACTCCCATTTATAGCCTACCTGTGGACACCAAACTCGAAATCCGTTGCTCCGTTTGTAGTGAGAAAAAAAACCAACGAATAACGGTCAGGTTTCGTCAAGCGTTCTCTGTCCCCTTTGATATCGGGTTTATTTTGATCGTTGTAAGCTTTCTATCGAAAAAAAAACCAACCCAAAACCCAGCAAAGGTGGTTTGTGGGATTCACATTCCATTTTGCTTACTTTGGCAGTGTTTCAGACGGCAACAATTTATCTGGAGGATTGGTAAATTTGGTAACATTGTGCTAGTGAGCTTTCGGATTTAGACTAGCCAAACACTCTTAAAACTCGTTGGTCAGAGTTGACCTGGGTTCGGGTCCCCCGTGATGCCTGACCGTCATTTCTGGGCCAGATGACCGGAACCTGTGTCCAAATGACCTATAAATGGGTCCTATAAATGACCTATAAATGTTCTTGTTTTCGTCTTGACGTGCATGAATTTTCCCCACTGTTTTGCCCGAGTTTGGGAGGGAAGGCTAAATGCCCCCTTGCCTCCCCCCGCCCGCCCCGCCCCGCCCAATTGGGTCGTACGCCGCCCATGGAGGACAAAATACTTCAAAAGCAACAAAAGAAGTATAACAATGTCACTACACATTTGCTCACAAAACAATTAAAAATTTGCTCAGAGACTACAAAGAAAAGAAACAAAAGAGAAGGGAAATGACAAAGAGCAATTAATCCAGATCTCTACATCCCATACTTGAAATCGGCTGGGGAAAAAAAAACAGCGCAAAGTGTCAACGGTTTTAAGAAAGTTGATTGCAAGTGGACTTACAGAGAGCTACCGCCTTGTGTAACCGTTACATGCAGGCCTGCTTCTCTACACCACGCAAAACGTTGAAACGGTAAAAGTCAACAAAGCAAAAAGGAGACAAGAGAGAGAAGAAAAAATACCACACATAAATCTTTACATTATTGATGATCTATTATGCGGTACCTATTCCGACCCATCAATGCATATTGATTATTTTATTGATTCATCGATCTCTCAAGGTTAATTTTAACACGCAGAACCCATCTAAAAAGTGCAAGTCATGGAGGGCGTCCAATCTTCCCTGATGAGGAGGGCGCGTGGCCACTGCGTGCTGGTTACGCAATAAGAGCTAATAGTGTGGGTCAACTAGTTGTGTAATCAAAGTTGTTTTGAAAGTCATGTTGTAGCTACATAGTGTTGTCAGGTACTCAAGGACCATAGTGTTGTTAGATACTTGGGGGAATACTGGCTACTCATTCAGTCCTCATCACGTGCCCTGCAGACAAGCCCTTCAGATGGTTCAGCGCCCATTGAACTCCTAAAGAAAACTGGGCTGAAATAAGCCTTTCTTAAAATAGATTTGCATCCGTCGCTGCGAAACATTACACGGTGGTTTGTGTGTGTGTGTGTGTTTTTCGGCTCTCATATCGGAAGAGTTAAAATTACATCGAGAGAGAAAGACAAAAAGAAATTCATAATCAAGAGGTGTAATTCATCAACCATGACTTAGCACAAGTCATAATAATGACTTATATCTCAACATTATGAATTGCCATAAGTCATACCTGTGATGTATGTCTCAAAAGTATGACTTACACTCAGTCATAATTATGAGACCTCATAATTAGTTTAGTCAATCGGCCGTCGGAGTCACGAGAAAATAGTGAAAACACCTTTTATATATATTCCCTCTGTTTTCAAACATGAGGTTTTGGACTCAGGAGATCAAACTAGTTGTTTTGCTCATTTTTTAAAAGCTCTAACATTTCAAGCAAAATAGTTATTTTTAAGGGAGGTTTTTCCACCATGACCATGGTTATGCCATGTAAGTTTTGTGTACGCATATGTACACATTTATTATGTTTTATCTTACCAATGTTATTCACACCCTATAAATATTACAAGCCGTTTGGACTATACAGAAAAAAAAACCAAAAAAAAAAACCAACCCAAATCAAGTCTACATTACTGAATGTTTGAAAAAAGAAATTACGTAATATCTGCTATGGCAAGCCGTGTGCGTTGTTAGGAAGGATTAGTCAAAATATTTACAAAAGGTAGCTACCACGAACCATAACGAACAGGGACGAAAGCAGCAATCGCCGACGGCGGCCACTGGTGAAGCACACACCCAAATAGATGTATAAAATATTATAGGTTCCCAGCAAATTTAAGCGAAAAATGCATTCAATTTCACTACCACACTTTAAAATTTCCGCAATTCCCCGTATTCCACTCAAACTAGGATCTCAGTTTTGTGCACACATGACCTCGTTTTTCTCTTTTTATACTTTTCAGTCATTCTATTTCATTTTTAGGCATTCAAGACTACACACTTCGACCATTCATAAGTTGAACTTCTACTACTAGTGATGAAATTGAATTATTGACCAGCTCTTGCTGCTGGCTTTTACGAAATCGAATGAGTCTTGCGGCAGTAATGAAATTGAAAGATCTTATTTGACCAGTGAATGCTAAACTTGTGAAATTGAGTTACTCCTTTTCACTGTTGAATGCCGATTCAAAAATCATTCATTTTGTTGAGTGTGGGAGTTTTGTTGAAATTGGCTGGGACAACCTATCATAAAAATAATAATAACACAACAAAAAGACCCCAAAACAACAACAACAACAACTACAACAACAACAACAAACCGAGGTAACGATCTGGACATGGGGCAATTATTTCCTAAAAGTAATTCATATGGTTGTGGGGATTATTAGACTAATGGGACAATTTGATGGACATTTTCAAGGTGGAAATATTGACAAGGGATTCTTGGCAATAAGGGGTTGGTCCTGTTGATAAAATCACCATAAAAGGGTGGGGTTGATATACAGTTAAAGGGTATAATTTAGATTTGCATACTTGTGAGTAAACATGCTCCCTCTTCTCTCTCTAACTGCCAACCCTTGAAACTTAAACACCCCTCCCCGTCAACGACACACCGCGCTGCCCCATCCTCAGGAGGTACCGAGTTGGTGTTACTGCAAACTATATAGATGAAATGGGCCTAGAATGCTTATACGTTGTAAACTTTAACAGAATTTGCTGACATACAAATGTAATTGTATTTGTTTCGTGATAGCTGAGGGGGGGGGGGGTAGATGTGGGATCGAACCGATCAAAAACCAAAGGGCCCCTCCCACTTTCAGTAGGAATACCACGCCCCAACGTCTATCATGTTGAGTAATGGTGAAAGGGCATTGTACTGATCATTGCTGTATGGTTAAACACAGTGGGTAAAGAAAAAAATATATATATATATATGATGCAATGCCCGTTAAAGACAAACGTGAGTGATTCCAAATAAGACATCAAAAACACCTGACATTTAAACGATACATGAGCATCATTTATTGCTTTAATGCATGTGCTTTACTTGTTAGTTTGTTATACACTACTGTAACAGGTACAGTTGAGAAAATGTGATGAAACTATACACAAAAATGTTGTGACAGCGAAAAGTCGACATGATCTGCAGAGCTAATAAGTTTTATCCGGATTTACACTACAAAAGCTGCTGAAAATTGCTTTCCTCTTCCCAAACTTGCTCGTGTTTGCAAAGAAACCTGAAAGAACTATATTACGGTACCGTCTTTAAGGGCATTTACATGGTGCAGATATATCAGTTAAGTAATTAAACGCGGAAGCATTCAAAACTGAGTGTAAAAAAAGCCCACACAAAAAACATATCTAACAAAAAACACACAAACAAAGTATTGCAAAATTTTGATTACACCCCACCCCCTTTCAACTTGGAATAATTTTTTTTTTCAAAGACGTTATCCCTTTCTTGATTGATTGTTTGTTTTAGTTTTGTTTTAGTCCAAGGGAACTTCATGTATGTGGTAAATTTGACTACGGTTGTTTTACGTTTACAAAATCTACGAGACGAATAATACGAAAAATTTCAGAGTTAAATGTATGCATGTGTACACCAGGTCCACATTTTATCATAAAATGACAAAATTCGTAACTGAAATCGGGATGAAAGGAGTGCTTTTGGATTGTTCGTGATCGCTGTAAGAGTGAAAAGGCATTCGGGAATGATTGTTTGAAATACAAAAATAATGATTGCACATCGACTTTTTAAGTGTTAGAAAAGAAATTCAAAAACTTGATAAATGAAACTGAACTCATCATGTGCAAGACCAAGAATATGCCTGCACCTGTTTCCTTTAGTTCGGAAGCTTTCCTGGTAAGAGTAAATACATTTATATGTTATGAAGACTAATCGCAGCTAAGATCAGTGTCTACACTAAAAATAAAAAAAAAGTTTAGGTTGAAATTGTTTCAACGTCAAAAGGAGAGGATTACGTGGATTATAGCTTCCGGAAACTGGCCAAAGACTGGAGCCGAACACCGAATTACCATTTCCGAGTGAATTTATTTTTTCATTATGCTTGCAACAAACTCAAAGAGCACTTTGTTCACTTCGTCGTAGTACGGGTTCAGCTCCTTGATGACACGGTCCTTCCACGCCGCAAGCTTGGGGTAGTTGGCCAGTACGTCGCACCGCTGGATAGAAAACACTTGCGTCAACTGTTAAAGCAGACAAAGAAAGGAAAACAATCAGTTATAGTACAGAGGAAAACATGTTTTTATCCCTAAAATGCTTATATATGTCTCTGTCAATCCTCTTCGCCTTTGAGTGGGGTTATTCGAAGACAAACTTTTGAGCGAAGTTTTGACCGCGGAATGCATTTTCCTTTTCCCATGCGAATAAGCTTAGCGATTACTCTATATATTTGGACTATACTTCCATTGTCCAGACCAGTCATTCTATATTGGTTAACTTCCATGTGTGACGCTCAGTTCCCGAAACCCCATCCCGTCGTCTAAATCCTTGTACCTGTGATAATCTCTTCATTTATTTATTTGATTATTTCTTTAAATTCATTACAAATCCAACGGCACAAATTGAACCAATAACAGGATGAGAAGGAAAACTGACTTAGAACCGGCAGGGGCCGCAACGCCACACTCTTCCACAACAGCAAAGCAACCAGTTCAAATCTGCAAAGTGCGGCAGACAACCACATCATTCCTGACCGCCCTGGCTTCTGCCCACCAAAAGACGAGCTGGAACTCACAGACCTCAACCAGGACACCGTCACATCTCTTGAAGTGACCAATTTACAATATTTTAACTATGACGTTCACCCCGGTCCAGAGCTTATATCAAAAGAAGACGATGACAAAGCTTCAAAATCTCACTCACCTCTGAGATTGCCATGATGTCCGCGATGCTGATCTTGTCAGCGCAAAGGAACTGCTTATCACCGAGGAACTTCTTCTGCATCACTCCAAGAGTCTTGTCCAATGTCTCGTAATCTGTATTCAGCTTCTCCTCGTCGACTGGCTTTCCGGTGCCCATCGGGGTGAAAATCTTTTGGACAAAATAAAATAATAGCCCGTCATTATTAGTACCAAATTGCCCGATCTTCGTGCAGTGATTTACTCGTTTGGTGCTCAATACGTGGCGAGGTGTATCTCTCTTTGCCCCCCCCCAACCCCATATTGTGTCTTCACTGTGTTCTGGGAATCCCAGGACTTTACACTCTAAAAAAATGACCCGGAAAGAATTCGGGTTACGTGGGGCCTGACTCATTTTAGGATCAGAATGACCCGAAAACAGGTCATAAAATGAGATTTTTTTAAAAGTCAGTTTGACCCATTCCTGTGTCATTTTGTGAAATATATTCTGGGTCAAACTGACCCAGAAATGGTTCTGGCCCAACGGGACCCGGATTTGGGTCAATTCTGAGTTTTTCTGGGTCAATTCTGAGGGTAGAGGAGTACTTGGGGAAAATCCCTCCGCCACATAAATATAGGTATGGTATTATTTTCTACGATATTTCTCTACTCTAACAAAATTCAAAACCATAATTATGGTATAAAACTCACGTACATGTAAGCCCAGCTCCAAGTGCAGTCCTCATCAGTCCAACAGAATCAAACAAAAGGATGCAGTTGGATTTGTTTTTTGTGGATGGTAGGGGACAACCCAATTGAAATTTCATTGCAGAGTACATGTATACTAAACGTTAACCGATATTGAAATCCTCCAAAAGCACTTACCAGTCCGACAAAGATGTCCACACCGGCCTTTCTTAAACCGGTGTGTTGCCAGTCAATGTACTCGTTGATACGCGCCTGAGTTAAGAGATCTCCAGGGTACCAGTTGTCGGCCACCTTGTACTTCGAAGCGATGTACTTCAAGATGGTGCCACTGTGTAGATGAGTGAAAACAAGCAACAACAAATTTAATATTTCTGAAAAGATGGGCTCTAGAAAACTAGCATCGATTAACCTCAACCTAAAAAGAAATAATGAAAATAAATCTGCGTTATTTAATGAAGATGGTTGCTTTTGTTGAAAGGTTGAAAGGTTCAAAAGATATTGTAAGCTTCTCTCCTATAGACAATCAGGGCTAACTGGTCGAAACGTCGAGATCATACACCACATGCGCATCTCATTGGAGATAAATAAACATGGTGTATACCATAAACAGGAGTTTTTCAAATTGCTCCCCACCACAAGAAGTTAAAGTTTCTAATTAATTTGTTTAGCCTGTGAATGTTCTCCCAGTTTATGGTACAAGGGCACTTTTGATTTTGTTTTGTATTTTATTTTGAGTTTATTATTTTACAGCAAAGGTTCTCAACGGCCTACCACTGTGCAAGACAGAAGTCATCGTCAACTATAGCTGGCACCTGTCCCATGGGGTTTATCTTCAAATACGGCTCCTTCTTGTGTTCTCCTGTAAACAAAACCGACGAAAAGGTTCGTTAGTCGTCAATAACTTGGAGAAAGATAAAAAGAAGTATGGGAGGGGAGAAGTTTGAGAACATGTTTCAGGTATTACGAATCGGCACAAGGATAACAACACCAGTGTTTAGTTTTAGTCTGAAGGTTGACTGATTATGAAGTTCATGCAGAACCAATATTTTTTCCTGTGAAATATTTCCCGCTAAAATAAAGTCATATTGGAGAAAACTGTAACTGAAAACCAAGAAAAAAAGAAAGAAAGAAACAACAGAAGAATAAATAAAAACAAAGGACGTAATAGATGAGTTAACAACAATTAAGGAAAATGTGTTTACATGCTGAATTTGTGCATTTTTTTTTTGTTCTCACTATTTTCTCCTGGCTTTTAACCCAACAGAGACGAAACTTTTACAGGTTTGTTGCTTCATGTAATGGATGACTACAAAACATGAACACCGTCTGTGACTAGTTTGTCAGCTCTATTCCTGTAAAATACCTGGAATTATTCGATTGGCCGAGATTGGAACTAATTCTCACCGGTCATTAAGTCTACATTTGTTTCTGTGTAGGTGAGTTTGTTGACTTTGCAGAAGAGGTTGACACTCCGAGAAGGCTGGGAGACGCCGAAGCCGTACACGGTAAGAACCATCGTGAGTGAAGGACGACGAAGCGGAGACAGCTAACTCAAAATTACTACAACTGAAACAAAACAATGTATTTTATTTATATATTTTTATATATATATATATGTTTTACTTTACTGCTTGATCATTGTATTACATTTGGTGAGCCCCTTCCCACAGTGTCTTCATTGTGCTCCGGGAAGCTCCGGAATTCGTTAGAGAATTCTTTATTTATTCATTTATTTATTTATTTATTTTTGTTTATTTTTGTTTATTTGTGTTTATTTTTGTTCATTTTTTGTTTATTTTAATTGATTTTTTATTTATTTATTTGTTAATTAATTAATTTATTTATTTGTATTTATTTATTTAGTTAGTTAGTTTGTTATTTATTTTTATTCATTTATTTATTTATTTTTTATTCATGAGTTAATTAATTTATGAATTTGTTTGTTTATTTATATTTATTCATTTTGTATTTGTTTGTTTATTTATTTATTCATTTTGTGGGTTTTTTTGGGGGGAGGAGGTAATTCTATACAAAATGGGAAAAGTGTGTTAGACTATAACAGTATTCATGGGGCCGGGGCTTCCTCAGCCACATATTGGACATGAGAATAGAAACAGTTCTCAGTCCAATTTTGGTGGAACATAAAACAGCATCATGTCACTTAAAATATTACAGGAAACTCAATGCCAGGTAAAACATGGCATTTGAGTACAGTGACTGCATTACTGTTCATTTTTGGTATTTTAGCGAAACTTTGGAATTCTTCAGAGACATTATAATATTATTATCAGAAAAAATGATAATACGATATTATTCCCATGTTAAACCCTCTAAGTGCCAATATAATACTACTTTTCGAGGTATGGAAATATTTCCACATCCAGCCACCACGTTCTAAAGGATTTGTTTGATTTTTGTTAATGCCCACTCATGCCCGAAGTTGGAATGTAGCGAGCAGCGTTGTCAAGACCGCCATAGACCCGGAGTTTATTGTTAATGTATCAAAGTATAAATTCTTTCTACCCTTTTGAACAGGTAGAACAAATGTTTGACCTAAATAAGGGAGTGGCGGGATAGGGATTTCTACCTCCATGTTCCAACACCCCTATATTCGGACACCCCTATGTTCCGACACCCCTATGTTCAACACCCGTCCTGTGTTTTCCTAACCCTAAACCATTGCGGGTAAACCATTAGGCGATTTTTGGGGGGAATATAAGGCTGTCGGAACATAGGGCTGTCGGAACATTGGGGTGTCGTCACCAGTCAGATCCACTATGGATTTCGGTATTGGATACAATGTCACCTTGTGACCAAAACTAACATCTTAAATACCTCCAACATAATGTTGTTGGGGGCAAACAAAACCCTGAGATTAGGACGGATCATGGAGGTAGTACAACACTCTCCCACAAGGATTTTAAAAAAAAAGTCCTATACATCTCTTTAGTGTGGAGAGGTAAAGGGGTGAAGGGCACAACCTTCGCTGATGCGTGTCTGGGGTTCAGTTGGAATGTGCCCTTTTCCCTAGCCTGGCTGTTACCAGTTTTCCTTTTCAAAAATATTGATATGCCATGCCTGTTTCGTTTTGGTTAGCTAAACCGACTTTTGGTGTTCGAAGACAGTATCCATGCTGAAAAACAATTCGATCTAACACTCCTATAGTCCTAGGGTACTTACCTACTTTAGTTGCTAGAGACGATGTAGCACCCACGCCCTGCGTCGTTACAGTGATGAATGTACAATGATTACGCACCGGTTGTGTCAGGAGAGCAATGCATGCCACGACAGCAAAAGAATTTGCCAGTCACCGTACTTTGTGTTTGTGTTTGTTATTTAAAAGCCTTGTGAATCGAACTATGCACTGGTACGTGCTCGCCAAAACGAGCACCCCTGGAGAAAGCTGAGTAGGTGCACATGTGAACTTTGAAAGTCCTTAACTGAGGTGAGGCTGGGGCGGCCGGGGGGGGGGGGGGGGGGGGGGGGGGGGGGGGGGGGGTGCATGGAAACGCGGGTAATGGACGCTTCCCTACACATCATTGGTTGCCAATTTGCGTCAAGGAATATGGGGTTGTTATAACTGCGTGTGAAAGCAACCTGTTCAAACAGGTTCAGGCAATCGTTATCAGTGCTGATCGTGACGCTTGCGGTTTAAGGTGATTATACACAGAGAAGAGCACAGAGGAAATGTTCACTGACGAGGGGGTGGGGGGGGGGCACAGGCGGGTAAGGGGCATTATTAACAAGGGGGCTAGGGGCCGTGTTGTAACCCTTTTGTTTTTGTTTAGGGTACTTCATGTAACTTCGCCATCTTCGGGGAAAGGCGTGACATTTTCCGTTGATTTTGACGTCAATGTGGCGTACTTCAGAGAAACAATTACACATAAATCCTGGCGTGTTACATTAATGTTTATTTAGACATATTGCAAGTTCATTCCATGGTTGTTGTTGTTTTGTTTTTTTAATTCAAGAATTATTAATAATTTAACAGTTAAGGTAGTGGTAGGCGTTAAAGTGCTATCTCTACTACCCGTGTTTTAATAATAATAATAATAATAATAATAAT
>CM021532.1:5483935-5498901 GCA_010994315.2 Pisaster ochraceus
AATCACCGGCAAGTTAGCTGGCCGTTTGGTTTACTCGTGGTAAGCAGTGTTTATGACATAGAAATATATTTGATAGTGGTCGCTCCGTAAGCAGAAAACGTCTGCTTACAGGTTTTATGAAATTCAACCCAGCCAACGTCAAATCTAGTTTAACATTGTTGTGACTGCTGCCCGCTCCTTTTTTAAAAATAGCAAATAGCGAAGAGAACTGTCTTGCATCACAGTTAGAAAACAGACTGCATTGACTGTTTGCACCACACTCACTTCGCATCTGGGCTAAACACATTCGTTTCGTGCCTGTTCGATGTATGTTAGAATCTTGGGTTTAGCAGTTTCTTTCTAACCTCGGTTTGTTTACAAAAGCACTCACTGGAAGGACCACGATATAGCTAACACGATAAAGAAGTTAAATGCTTTTCCAATCCACCCTTGTGACTGATTCTTTTTCTGATTTGTTTACCCTTGTTTTGTTCGAATAGCCTTTTTTCCAAACATGTCAACTGAACAAAATGTACCTTCGTAAAGTCTGCCATTACAAATGAATAGAACATGCCGATATAAACAGCAAACGGTGTTAACATCAAGAGCTTCGGCCGTTTTAACGCTCGCAAAGTAGCCAGCCAGTTAGTCTCCTCTTCGTGCGTTAGACCCACTTCTGCAGCGGAAACAGCTTTATACCTCGGCCTGGTGTCATCAATGAAGAATATGCCGACGAGAGGCGCAAAAATTAACCCGCATGCTGAAAAGCATGCTAAGAAAATGTGAATGATATAATCAGGTGGCTTGACCGCCCCGACAGCCTCTTGTGGCATCTCGGCACCGCAGTCTCTCGCACCGCATCGAGCCACGCTAAAATTGTACATCGTAAAGACGTCATCTTCGGATACGTTCTTCATCATCCCAGTAGACACCAGAAAGGTTGAGATGACGTACGCTATTTGCCAGGAGGTATTCAGCAAGCCGAGATATCGATTTGTGAGCACCTCGGCCTGCTCGTCACTGGTAACCCTGGCTTTGTCCTGAGCAAGGGTATGCAAGTAAGTCGACACAGCCGACCAGTTCGGTCCGTTTGCAAGGCCACAGATGAACGCCGACGGGATTATCGTATAAAACCGCGGGAAAAAGTTAGAAACTGCGTACAGACCAAAGGCCAGTGAACCAAGAATCATGGTCGTCTTGGTGCCGAGTTTCCTGATCATTACTGGAGATATAAATAGACTTGACAAAGTCATTGCAGCGTAGACACAACTCAGGCTTGCAAGGCCAATCCCTCTGGAGGGATTTAAGCTGCTCTGCAGGGACTGTAGGGAGCTGTAGCAAAACGAGTTGAAACCAAAGACTACGCATACTGCTACGAGGTTCACCGTGTGCCTTCCTACAGTCATATTGAAACTGGAAGAAAAAAAAAATTGAAAGACTTTTACCGGTTTTAAATCTGGTCTCAAACACCGTTTTGTTATTTGTTGCGGCCACTAACGAGTCATCGCAAGATTGTCATCGCTAATAATTGCTTCGCGATGAGTAAATTCGTCGCAAAGATTTAGTGAAACAGGACTAAGCGATCGGTTTCGGGGTGTGCGATTAACGAAAAGCGTTTGTGAAGTTTGCCCGGAACCCCCCCCCTTTAAAATAAAAACAACAAATATCAAATAAATTTTATAAATTATTCATAAGGACTTGCTGTTACAAATTGTTTATTAATGTTTCATACATGATTGGTAGAGTGCAGACAACATAGTCGCACACAGTGTTAATGTTTTATTTGATCAACCATAAAATAACAAACCTGTGAAAATTTGGGCTTAATCTGTTGTATGAAGATACCAAAATTACAATCTGTTGTTGTTTCCAGAATTTGTTTACGTTCGATTAGAGTTGGTTCTTAGGAAATAAGACCTTCGACAAGTTATTCCAACCGTCAACAACTCGATCATGAGAAGCTGTATTTTGAAAATTGGAGTCTGCAGTGCCGTTTGTAACGTGTCTTGCTATATTAACTAACAATTTAATTGATTCTCTTCACCCGAGGAGAGGAGGGGGAACGGGTACATGTGTGGGCAGGGATGGTTTTTTGTGATTGGTTGAACTTTGTAACTGTAACTTAAAATGATACTGCCGTGTTATCAACGTAAACGTAAACGTTCATGGAATGGGTCTGATGAGTGGACTTTAAAAACAAACTGCAATTGTCTTTATGACAATAGAATCGCTGTGCTAGCGTGGTAATTTATATTGTTTGCATAGTCTGTTACATTATAGGCTCTACTCTACAGTCATGTCATGCTGAACTGTTGTGTCGGGATCGCTTTAAAAAAAACTGTACACTTACCGACTTGATAGTGATTGTAGCTTTAACTTGCAATACCAAATTGTACTAGTTTTACCATACTCATCGAGATTAGAACGTGACTGAACGTAGCGTTGACTTGAAATGGCCAATATGCATTATATCCGTGTAGGCCTACCCCCCATGTATCTGTATTCAAGTATGTTTGTATGCACTTTGACCCACACGTCGAGCACTTACAAACAATATTGTCTCCAAAAAAAGAACCAAGAGTTTATTGCCTGTATGGGGGAAGGGGTGGGGGTGGGGGACTGACCATTTTACTAGGTTGCAGAGATCAAGGTCAATGTATATGCCATTTGGGATAGTTTGTTTTAGAAACATAGCATTGAATTGGCTTCTATTTGTTTGCCGTTCAAATCACTGGCGCTGCAAGACGGCGCCCTCTGCCGGTGAAATGCGGGCACACACAGGCTAGAATGACAAGACCAAAAACACTAAAGTTTAATTCCTGTAAGTAAGCTGGAGTTTATAATATAATATTTCAAAATGGATGACACAGTTTACTGAACTCATGAAATTATTTTTTTTTTAAAGAGAAGAAAAGAGAAATTTTGTCTATTCCTCATTTATTTTATTCTAAAAAAGACATCCTCCAAATATTTATTAAGATTTAAACATTAGGGTCTTTAAAAAGGCCAGTGATTCCTTTCTCCCCCATCTTGATCCACACGTATAGACCTATACGGGTAGCTCTTAAAAAAAGGTTTTGTTGTAACCAAAAGGAAAAGAACAAGTTCCTGCGCGACAGTTTTCATGAACCATAACTATGAATTTCTTCCACAGACAGAACCATAATTCACGATCGAATACTCAACCCAAATACCAATGTTTTTAAGATGTCGCTGTTCGAAAGACGGATGATGGCGTAATCACAGATCTGTGTTGCCACTTCGACACTGCAAAGCTAGCACATCATACAGTCAGGCCTGCGTTTTAAATAATTGTATTAATTAATAACACTCGTAGCCCCCAGGCCAGTTTCCAAGAATGTTAACAATAAAAGTACACTTTTAAAACAAATCAAAGCAAATTTATTTGACAGGGAGAAATTATGGCCCTGCCAAAACATGTATTTATGTACTTCGTTGCGCATCCGCATGAAAAGCAGTTTCAATCTATCGGAAAACTTCACACTTGTAGAAAAAAAACCAGAGTTTGCTTCTTCAGGTTGTGTTAAAGCATGGGATTGTGCCGGAGCTATACCGTATTATGAACATAGAGACAGCGATAGCCAAACATCAACATGAGTAAACTCAAACAAGCATCAAGTATACACGCATGTAACGCTCGACAAACGGTGGTAACAAGCAGTCGGAACAGTTGCGTCTTGCACGGATCCGCCATTTAAAATACAGAGCCTCGACTTCATGCTTCATTTGTATTGTACTAATGTACCTGTTTGGATGAAAGTGTCATTACATTACCGTGACAATACAGAGTTATATAATGCTTCTGTTTACTGTTGTCCACAACTAGAGGCTCTACACGCAAATGGCTGACCATGCTTCAGTGTGCCGATTTGAATACAACGAACCCGATCACGTGATACAACGGCAAGAATAGGTGTGTATTTTGATTAGGGGTTTCGGCCTGATAGCTGAAACAGAGTGTCCAGTTCCCACTATTATTATTATTTTTTCTTTCCGGCCTTTTCCCATGGGTTTTGTGCACGGATTTTGTTATCAGATAATATCAAACTTAACAACATACAGCTGTACTTATCAGTACAAATTATACACCATATCAAAGTTCAGGTCATAAAGGTCAAAAAGTTGTCATTTAAATATCACTTATAATATCTATAATGGTTTACATTACGTGTTTGAAATGACTTGAAATTCGGATATATCAATTTAGTGACAAGGAGTGCTTATGGGTTAACATTTTTTGGGAAAATAGAACGAGCAAATGTTGCAAATTAGCTGCCGACTAACAACCCTGCAAACTAGGTTTTGAATGGCGTCGCACTTGGGACGCCCTAGCATGGTCTCATGAAAACTGTGACAGTTGGTTGGGGTTTTAGATGCAGTCTGGTTTAGGTGTGAGAATATAGGTGTGTATTTTTATTGGTGGTTTCTTATCAAAGCTCAGGTCATGAAGTTTAATATAAAACATAAATAACTGAACATTATTATTTAACTGACATAATTATAATGATATGAATATTTCATTAGCCAATCTTGAGACCCCAATATCTCAAAAAAGTATACGCTCAATCGTCAAACTTATTTCAGTTATTTATTATTCTTAATTAATGGATACAGGTGTGCTTAGTGGCCTAAAACATCGAACGACGTCACTGACATAATTTATTGCGCGTTTTGTATGTAGCTGACAAACGTGTCACTTCGGAGCAGACCAATCAAAACACAGATACGGAAAGCTTACGTCACTGCACGTTTATCCAATGAAACCATTGCATCCAATGAAATCATTTGGGTCTGTTAAACAAGTGTCTGTCTTTACTCTTGCGGACAGGGGAACAGTCTATAGCAAAATGATGGAACACCGCGCCTTTTTGTATGGGGCTGATGAGGGAGTGACACATACGCATGTGTGCGTCTGCTTGATGCACATCTCTATGGCGTTTGCCAACCAATAGTGTCTCTACGCATGCGTGAATGTAATTAACTTATTCCATCCTCTAATATAATAGACCCCTTGCATAACGCGAAATGCTACATGTACGCTGAGGTCACACGCACGTTTTTACGCACGAATAACAGCTCCGATGATCTGCCTCCTTTTGGTCTCAGTGAGGGCACTTTTTGAGAGTGTGACGTCATAGCAAGGGTCTATTCTAGTTTTCAATATTAAAAACACACCATATCTGTGAAAACAACCCATCAAATTTGGTGGTCCAGTTTTTAGTGGAAACAATTGGGGGAATGTAGTGCGCCGATATCACTGAAAATGTAACTGATTTCTGTTCAACTCCGATGAAGTACATCTTGTCAATATCGCGTCAGGATGGACAAAAGATTATCAGATTGTACAAATAAACGGTTTAGAAGACAGCAGAAGGTCACCATGGGTCAACAAGCCTTTGTTTGCCGAGGGTCAACATTAATGGCAGTTGTGAACAATTCACAGCCCCTATCAATCCACGTCAAGCTTTCAACGGGCATCTAAGTTCACTTTGTACGAGGAAAACGGTTCAGAATCAAGATGAATCAGGAAAATAGAAATATCCTTAAGAACCTGGGAGTTGTGATGTTAATGTGTGCCCTTAATTCGCTGTGTTTCAGCTCACTTCAGTCACTACAGAGCAGCTTCAATTCGTCTGAAGGTCTCGGTCTTGCTAGCTTGAGTTGCATGTACGCCGCAGGCACGGCGTCCACTCTCTTGCTCTCGCCCGTTATGAACACGAAGCTCGGATCTAAGACCACAATGATCATAGGGTCATTGTCGATGGGTGTGTACGCTGTGAGCAATTTCTTTCCTCGGTTTGAAGTCATCATTCCTGCCGCTCTCCTATGTGGTCTAGGAGCGAGTCCTTTGTGGGTTGCAGCATCGACGTATTTGAATGCTCTGGCCTCGAAGAGGGCGTGCCTGACACGGCAAGCAGCGGAGGTGCTCACCAGCCGCTACTTGGCGCTCACTCAAACCGCGTGGCAAATCAGTTACGTGATATCAACATTTCTTGTGTCTAAAGTGTTGGCAATTACAATGACCGGTTCGGAGGACAACATCTTCACGGGCCAGAATTTCAGTCTGAGCCGTTGCGGAGCTCGAGACTGCGGGGCGGAGATCCCGGAGGAGGCAGCCGGGGCGGTCGAGCCACCCCTTCAGATCATCTGGATATTCCTCGGGTGTTTCTCGGCTTGTGGGTTAGTTCTTTCGCCACTCGTATTAATAATTTTCCTTGATCCGATGAAACCAAACTATTCTCCTGTCTCCAAGGATGACACTAATAAGATGTCGGAGAAGACGGTGGAGATTGCCGAGGAAGTTGCTAGCGATGCTGGTTGGTTAGGGGCGTTGAAAGCACTGAAGGAACCACACCTCCTGATGCTGATGCCACTTGCTCTCTTCGCTGGAGTCCATTTCTCGTTTGTCATGGGAGACTTCACTAAGGTGTAGTACTTTACCCTTTAGTCATAAAACCGCCCTCAACCTACCTTGAAATGTAACGATATTTATTTCAAATTCAACGCTTTGATCAGAGAAGACATTTGAACAACTTTTCACAATTTGTTCTGTGCACGTAACAAACATTTTACGTCATTCAAAAGGCAGAGAGGGGTATGGGCCTACGATAAATAGTCTTGCGACTTTCCCTACACTGCCCAATAAGTTATCTGTTTAAGTGTGTTTATTTCAACATATAATGAATAAAAGAACTAAATACGTAAATACGGGGACATTGAAGACCGTTGGCAATGGGCAAGTTACCAACCCTGGTGACCTTTATTGATACAGTTCGTATTTAAACAACGGAGTGCAGATCCAGGGGTCCGGAATCCTGCCAGCTCTTCAAGACTGTTTCATTTTTTTAAATCCTTTTTCCTTTTGTAAACTTCAAACTAGCGTCTTTAGCTGTAATCTCGCCACAAACTTGAAATTCAGTTGCCTGCTTGCGTCGCGTCCAATTCATAGCGACCTTACATTTACTTTTCGGTTTGTTTGTTCTTTTGCTTTCTTCTTGTTTATATTTATTTATGTGTTAACCTTCTCGGGAAGATTTCTGGATCCGCACCTAATATTACCATTCAAACAAAAGGACAAAAATCTTATTAAAACCCAAGGTAATTGAATTAGTATATTGACCAATGATGCAAGAACAAACAAGAGTAGTACAGTTGTCTAGTTTTTAGTTGTTGTTCACTTTCTTCCCACAGTCATTTGTGAGCTGCACACAGGGTATACACGTCGTTGGTTACGTCATTATGGCGTTTGCTTCTGCTGTTGCCGTAGGAAACTTAGGCGTCGGATTGATCCGCCAGTATGTTGGGCGAGTGGTGTTTATAACTATATCAGGAGCTCTGACTTTGACTGTATTAATCGTTTGTTTAATCTGGGACCCAGAGACGGGTGAAGTATGGCACCTGTACGCCATGGCTGTTTTGTTTGGGTATGGCGATGCAGTATGGCAACTACATACACGAGGTGGGTTCTCAGCATATTTATATACACTAATATAAAATCTATGCGCTATCTTTTTGAGACCTTGGGCTCCGGCTTAAAGGCTGCCTGTTTATTCAAGCCCCTATCCCAATGTTAAAAAAAAACAAAAAAAAACAACAATAAAATAACTGACGGTGCCTTAAAGGTAGAAGCAAAAGCCGAAGCCGCGGTTACGTAAATGGCTTAAATTTGTTATACCATGGGTTACTTTTAAAGGTCTTTTCGAAACGGCTACGGTTCCACTCTTGGGCTCCGCCCGAACCAGTGAGTACAAAAACCTTTGATGGGGCAACAATTATGCATTTGGAATAAAAATCCACGTAATCTCGGTCATGCGTTGTGCGCAATGCGTAGTGCACAATGCGTAGTGCGTAATGCGTAGTGCGCAATGCGTAAAGAAAGTACACGCAAAGCATTGCACATGATTCCATGTATCCGTTTAAAGATCCGTTTCACAACGCATGACGCAAGGATTTCCGGCCTTATGAGCAGATGCATGGCTTGTAGCTTCAGGCTAATATTACGGCTCAATCCTCCTGTTTGAACCCCCGGGCCGACAGTTGTAGGCATACACGGTCGTTTACCAAATCACAAAGTCGGAGTCACAGCAGAATCTACACAGTCTCGTTCCGGTACACTGTTTTATGCGGATTGTTTTCTCTTTTTCTACAGTGTTTATTAGCGTGCTGTTTCCAGACAACCCAGGGCCAGCTTTCTCTGCCTATTACTTCTGTTTCTTCAGTGGACTAACAGCTTCTTTTGCAATCAGCATCCCTGCGTCGGTTTGTGTGTCTTACAAAGTGTACTCAATCATCTCGCTACTTCTTGCGTCTGTCTTGCTCTACTATGTCGTCGAGATAAGACTGAGGATGCACAAGCGTGCAAGGACGAGGGCACCGCAGGAAATGAAGATGTGATACAGGCGGATGGACTGGACTTGAAATCAAGTCGTTGCGTATCTTCAACCGCTGCCCCCTCCCCGGCCCCAGGTCAAAACGCACAGGAAAAAAACCCAACATACACACAAATCGACGGGACCCCACAAAATGATTCAAATGAACAATCATTTGTTCAAGTGCTATGGTTAGCCTGCAGTGTAAAGTATTTACTGCTTTTCCTGTATTGAAGTATCGCGAAGGTTACTTAACCTCGTTGAAACGAACTTTATAAATGCAACACAAAACAAACATCAAAAATCTAACCTGTGGAATGATTCTTGTGTCTGGTTTATTTCACACAATAAACTTCAATAATACTAGGAAAATGTCATTATTAGCTTTTAAAAGATGAAACGACTGATGAAGTGACTGGGGAATGCAACATAACGTTATGTTATAGGAGTTTCTATAACCAAAGAAACACAACATGCAATTATATATGCAGTGTCTCCAAGACTCCAACATTCAGATTTGTGTTAAAGCACTGAAACTTAACCCAGTCAATAATTTCCAAAATGTAATTACTATTACCTTACACTCTTTGGCCTTAATTTACTATTCGTAATGCACCATTACGCCATACAATTTGTAGAAGACAGATTACAAGCAAGGCAAGAACACCCCCCGACTTCGCAAAGCGGGCTGGTAGATTAATCATGAGCGAGGGTTGTTGCATATAATTGCAATTACAAACATACAAACTCATTGCAGTTAATTATTTTATTTCTACACATAAGTCAGCAAAAAAAGGCACGAGCTCAACGTTTATCTTGGAAGAAACCAAGCTTGGAATTTCGGGACACCGTGTCGCCGCCATTAAATCCATCTAAATAATATATCACAGATAGAGCGAAATGAAATGAAAACAACAACAGAAATAGAGCAAAATGAAATGAAAATAACAACAGAAATAACATTTGGTTTAATTTCACACGCGTTGTCTGTGTCTGATTTCATGCTATAAATGTGTTTACTTTACGCAATATTTTCCTTTTAAGGTATTATCTGCTTAGATGCCCTCTAAAATTGGGTCATTAAAACGGTGTATTCACAAGTAAATTATTTGAAAAAAATCCTTTGGAACAATTGAATAATTTGTTTTACGATGAATTTTTAATTCAGGTTTGGCGATAAACATTTAAACACCGTTACTGTCACACAACATTGGTTTTTAAAGTTCAATGAAACCTCGTATATCCGATTGTTTTAGAAAATACAAAATGCCCGTCAATGAAACATGTTCATACACAAATTACCTGACAGTGGAATAAAACAACACACGCTCGTATTATAGATCCTCCCGGTCGATTTCAGCCACAATTAATCCATTTAAAGTGTTAACGCGCATTCATTCAAATTCAGGTTTGTTTCCCTAATTCATTCAAACAAGGTTTGTTTGGGTTTTTAAAATTGTTATATATAAAGTTTTTAAGGTCTTATTGCATCTAAGTTCGTTTTTGTGCACACACGCATTCTTTCTTATTAACCAGGTTCATTTCACAGTCATTCTATTTCACTTAAACTCCGAGACTAAATTTGTCACCATTCTTGTATTGGTGTAATGTCTACGACCTATTTACAAGAGATGAAATTGAGTGGTTGGCCAGCCTCTCACTGTTGGCTGTAGCGAAACTGAATGATCTTTGCGACCTAGTGAATTTGAATGATCTTATTTGACCAGCGAATGCTCAACTGTTGAAAAATGACAAACTGTACACCATTTTGACTGACCAATGCTTATATACCGCAGCATTCGTTTTCAATTGAATGAGCCGTGTGTTAAATTGAATGGATTTTTGTGAAAATTGACGCGACCAGGAAAATCTATTTTTTTAAGGACCGCTTTACTATTAAAATATTAGTTTACATACTTTCTTATTTCAACAAGGTAACTGAATCACAAGCTGTCAATGAGTAGGTTTCATAAACAGTACTTCCACATTTCACTTTACAAACTCGTAACCACAACATTAAAAAGCATGAAAAACCAAACAGAAAGAGAGAGAGATATATATACAGTATATATATACACACGGAGAGACGCCCATCAAGAACATGGTGAAGACGATGAGAGAAGATGCTGGGATGGAGACTGCGATGAACCAGCTAGGTTGCATGAGCGTGATGTGTGGCGCATGCGTCATCGGGCGCTCGTCTCTATAAGCAGCCATGGTCGGGTCGAAGGAAGGGAGTGAGTGAGTGATGAGTGAGTGAGCCAGTGAGTGAAACAAAAAACAACTCTCTTAGATTGAAATTGTTTTATAGTTTTTACAAGATTATAATCTGACTTGAAAACCTTGTGCTTTGTGTACGTATTAAAGGCAAAGTATACCTTTGGTTTTTAGAACCGTTTGATTGTTTCAATCCTATATAAATGTAGGTGTATACAATCAAACTAACCTGTGAAAATTTCACTTCAAAAGGTGGTCGCGTTTTTGAGATATCACCGAAAAACCGGAGCGAATATTTACACGCAGGAAGAATATTTCCCTATAGGAATACACGACCTGAGAAACGTTACGGCCGTAACGCTTCTCAGATTCAAATTTTGGGGGGATAAAAAGTGATATAATTGTCCATAACCGCAGTACTTCGAAGTGAAAAAAGTCATTACCAAACGTATACCTTCCCTTTACCATGAGTTTGTTAATAAACTAAAACCATTTGAGTGTAATGCCCGGTACATATTCAAAAGCTAAGACACTAAGATGCTCAATATGGACATTGAGTTACCATTTGGATTTTGTTACAGTGGGCTATAAAATCGCTCAAGCGTTTTAAGCCAACTTTCCACAGCTGAGCGCCCTTCAGTAACTCTTGTGTCAAGTTAACTTTTCACAGTTGAGTACCATTGAATAACTCAAGCATTTCAAACTAACTTCCGCAGCTGTTTTTTTAAGATAAATTCAAATACTAAAATCCTAATCTTTTTGCATCCTTAGTTTATATTTTATACTGTCACTTTAATTAACTATCTATTTATATTACTTTTTCCAATTATATACAAAAGCTAAATAAAAATACTAAATTTCTGGCCATAGCTTCATTTGGGTGAAAAGAAAAAGCAAAAAAAAGAGGAACCCTTCATTTAAAAAAATTTATAACTTTTTAGCCTAATTCCAATTTCCAATTTCTCAACAACAAACAATCTTTAAAATAATACTGAATAAACAACACAAATTTGTGTTTTTATTTACAGCAGCAACTGGTTAATGCTTTGGTTTTTCAGATAAAAAAAAACCCCAAACAACGCCATTCAGTCCTTCCGAGTAGTACTTAATCTAATTATCCTGATAACTTCTGAAAAGTAAGAAGTGTTCTGAGATTGTCATTTCCAAGCCATGAAAATGCTGAAGGATCAAAATATTTACTTAATGGCAGCTTGTACCGAATGGCACATTAATAATGTTCGTAATGCCCAATACATCAGTGCATCTGGGATGCCCCCAAACCAGAGTTTCCGCCATTACTGGGACGCAAATACGAGCGGTTTCATTTTGTGTAGCCATCACTGCTGACCAATGATGTCGACGTCAACAGTTTTCTAAACGCCAACTGGACGCAACTCAAGCATGTGGGCGTAGCTATGGAATAATATTGTACTCTATCCTGTCCGTAAGTGTGACGTAATTTCACTGTGAGCCACGCCCACTTCACACCAGCTGGCTCCACTGATTTCACTAGAAGCCCATAGGAGTGGTATTGAACTAGTTGATGATTTTTATGCAAGAGAAGTTTCATAAATTGACATCCCTTCTTCAAAAACGTCAGCCTTCTCAGATTAAAAAATGTCTGCCATAAGAAATGCCTTTGGATGATGAAATAGGGTGATTTTTTCCCCCCGGTAAAATTACACATAATCGTAGGCAAGTTTTTAAGCTGGAAGTAGCGTATAAGTGTTTCATACAAAGAGTGGACCTGAGAAAGATAATGCCCACACAGTTTATTTTTTTCAGTGTTGAGGAACATGTCTTTTCTTGAAGTGCACAGAACAAAGGTATGTCCCCAGTGTGCACGCAACACACTGCTGTGGAACTTTGGGCATGCAGCAGATACCACGTATGCCAGTGCGTTTGGCGTCCATGAGCACAAAAGTATCCCAGTAATGGCGGGTAAAAAATGGAACGGGTCATTTAAAAAAATTAACACAACATGAATGCATCAATATAAAATACAACTCAACCAAGTAAAAAATTCCCAAGCTAAGAGCCAGAGATTTGAAACTTTATGGTGAGATCCACTCACAGCCACCATGTTTCTTTCTCTCTCGCCCAAGTTCCGCCTCATTGACATAAGTACTCAACCTCCCTCTCTGTCAAGACGAAGAAGGACCGTGAAGAATTTCCTTCAGTGGCTACGCCCATGAATCCATTTCCAACTGATAAATTATGAATGATCCACATTTTGAAGGAAAAAAAACAACAACACACACACACAAAAGTCCTCTTCATCTAATCATCTCTTCTGTGGGGGAAAGCCTTCAACCAACATTGGTTACATTGTCAAAGGCCGTTACCCGTACTTTGTGTGACCCGACATATACACGAAAAAATAACCCTGTGAAAATTTAAGCTCAATCGGTCAATCGGAGTCCTGAGAAACTAGTGGAAGCACCCATCACTGTTGTCAACATCAGGTGTATCAGAGAGATCGAAACTAACCGTTTTACACTCATTTCTTAACAATCTTTTCGCATTTCAGTCACATTTACTTCCAGGGAAGTTTTCCCACCATAACCTTTTTGATACAATGCAAGTTGTCTGTAAATCTGCAGGCATTTATGTGTTTCCAATCGTACCCACGTTATGCATACCCTTTAAACAGGATATCCTGACCCTGGTTGGTTCAAAGACAATCTCAATATTATATTTTATTACTCTATGCAAGCGAACACTAATTTTGTTTGGAAAAAAACTTCATGCTAGTTTAAATACTGCCTTAGTTTCACAGAAACAAGGCTGTCCCTGCCGGACTTTTTAAAATTCCACGTTAGATACTGACAGCTCCATTCTCATTTTGTTTGATTACTCTATGCAAATGAATGCTAAGTTTGTATGGAAATAACTTCATGCTAGTTTTATATACTGCCTTCGTTTCACAGAAACAAGGCAGTCCCTGCCGGACTTTTTTAAAGTTCCAGGTTACATACTGACAGCTCCATGCTCACCGCACCATCACCCAGTTCCTGGCAGTAAGTCGTAGTCTCAACATGAGGCAGTCCTCGCATCCCCACTTTCCGAACTCAAGACTTAGATCAGGAAAGCTTTCGGAACTGTCATCACCGCCCTTTCGGACTCAAGATTAGATACGGAAGCTTTCATGCTTGCCGTCAATGTGTCTCAGCCTTAAGTAGACATCTGTTCCATAACCCTGCATGGTTTGCAAGGTCAACGACCCTCCCAGGTACTCCGCGTAGGCTTTGGAGGCTGGTAACCCAAAACCAAATCTGGAAAGATTGAAAGTGGAAATATGTCAACAACGAACCTTAAGTGTTTGTTGGCGTAAACCTATTGAGCCATTTTGAAGGCAACCTAGTTGATCCACATAATATTTGTTACAATTATTCAATCTAAGATGTCAGTTCAAGTACAATTTTATAAATTCTAAATACTTATTGACTTCTCCATCTTCTTACGACTGGGATCCCCTATCAAGGTACTCCTTCCGTGGAATTTATTATGAGTTTCTTGCCCATAGAAGTACAGGACACCGTAGTTGCATAATTCTGTGATAAGCAACGCCATGACATTTTGCCAAAGTATTTTGTTGTTGTAATTATTTACACTGGGTTAACGATTTTAAGTAGTAGAGTCATAAGGGTTGCTTGACCTTCATCAGAGGCACAGACAAAATACAAACATCAAAACACATCCATTTTATAAATAGGAAAGGAGAGCAAAGGATCATGGGAGGGAATCCCAAAAGAGCGGGAAAATAGAAGGGAATTAAAAAGTAGACAACAATTTGGCAAATCTAGTATGAAGTGGATAAAACTCAATAGCTAACATTAAAAAATAGTAATAATAAAAATAATACTAATAATACAGGATTTATACATGTTGTATACTTTAAAAGTTCATGACAAAATGAAATAAGCTCTGGTGTTTTACCAAAAATAAAATAATTACGGAAAGGAATACAATCATAAGTACAGTTGAAGAAAAAGCTACTTGAACAATTTCAAAAATATAAGTGGAATAGTTATGTGATAAACAATCATGTATTAAAATATCTAGACCCCATTGCATGCGACAAATGCACATACAAACCCACAATACAATCAAAATAATGTAGGACCCCGGAAATAGTTTAAATAAGTAATGCAGGGGACCAGGGGAAACCAGCTTCACATGTTTGGACATATCCAGGGTAAAGAAATGTAGTGGATATATGTCACTTGTCTTTCGTCTCCAAACTCATTTCTTCATGGAGTTTAGAGAATTACAGTCCATGTGTCTTTACATAAACACACAATTGTCAACATAAGAGCAGAGCTCGTAGAACCAAAGTGTGACCTTATGCATTCCGGGGCAATTCCTGGCAGGCAATTT
>CM021532.1:5575809-5598844 GCA_010994315.2 Pisaster ochraceus
TTTGTTGTGATCTGCATACTCCATGTGTTTCGGGGTAAACCACAAAAACAAGGAGACTTTTATTGAACAGGAATGCACTATTTCAATCCTATATTTTACTCGCTTGCAAGAGGTTCTACTTGCTTGGAGTGATGTTAACAGTCCATTTATTTTCAAAAAAGCTTGAGTCCTCGATTCTGATTGATCCACAGCAACTAGAGTGTGATACAAGCCTCTGATGTTAAGCTGCCCATACCAAACCCTGTTCTACTACGCACTTTTCTAAGCTACACATCAAATTCTTTCGAAAATAAAATTGTTAACACATGCCCGCTCATGGAATACAGAAAAGTATATAGCGTGTCTGCAACCCGTATGTCTGCCTCGTTGGATATGGAACGCAGAAGCGCTATATTTTTCAGTATATCACATGCGATAACTAATACATGTAGTGTGTCAACGTGCTGCCCCTAGTATGTCTCAAAATTGTACATATTGAATAAATGTTTCTGGTTTTCTTCTCTCTTTTTCTATTTTAGGTGGGCAGAGAGTTCGGCCTGAAGCTATTTTCATATCGGGTGTTGACAAAATGAGTACGCAAGATGTCTTCAATTATTTTCAGGAGTACGATCCTTCCTCCATCGAATGGATCAACGATTCTTCCTGTAAGTTTGCTTCTCGCTCCATTTACACGGAGTGATAATTAAGGGAGTCCCAAGTTGTCAAACTTATTTTTGTTCACAAACGTTTAAACTGGACGATTTGAAAGTTACAACCAAGGTCCAAGGATACACATTGGCCGGCCAGAGAAAAACACTGCTTAGGAGAGACAGGGTTACCAACCAAAATATTTGTTATGTATGCAGTATACAACTATAGTTCCCTGGTAATATTTGCTTTAATATCAAATTCATGTGATATTTCCAGCTTAGTAAGTCTTAAATTTGGTCGACATGAAGGTTTAGATCTCAGAAAACTTGTAATCAGAAAAGAATGGTCAACAAATTTGTATACTAAGCAAATTTGGTGAGAAACCAAAAAAAGCAATCCTATAGCATGGTCCTTTGGCTGATGATTCATTTCTGTTGAGCAAAACAATGGTAAAAAAAAACTGCCATAACGATTCATGTTTTCGATACTTTGGCTATTTAACTTATTTCAGCTTAGCAAACTTGTTTGGCTTCACCAAAATGGTCTTCAGGATACCAATACACAGTTCTCTAGACACGCAACAAAACTTGTCTCCATTTGTGTGGGGTTTCAGTTTGAGTGGCTCGTTCCAGATTCCAGAAACGGTTTTGCGTTTTTCCTGAAAACTGACAACATTGTCGGCTAGAATTAGTTTGCAGGATGTTTTCTATCATAACTGTCTTACAACCAATTATACCTTTAACACCAAGTGATATTTTTGATAATCACCGTTGGCGTGCACACCCGTTGGCGGTCACGTATACAGCCGAGCCTCGCAGGCGGCTGAAGCTTGGTGAGGCTTCCATCACTATCATGAGTACCGCCATCAAACCAGTGTGAAGTGGTTTGCAGCCATGGGCATCTAACTTTTGCCTTTTTGTTTCGGGGGCTGGGCGAGTGGTGGAGCAGCCCGAATGAAAAAACAACTGGCGTAAGTGGTGGTAACAAAGGATTCAATTGTTATAGGAAGTAATTATCCAACAAAGAATACAAGAAAAAATACAACAATCAAGAATCTAAGGTTTGCAGTGACACAATGAAATTGTACTGTTTTGATCTGTACGCGATTTTTCTACATTTTTCTGTCGTTTATAATGGTATCCATGTTTACAAACTGTGCACCGTGAGACAATGCATACTTTTTAAATAAAAGCAAAAACAGCTTGTCATAAAGTTTACATATGCAAGGTCCCCATTCTAATTAATTCAAGAGTCTTGATGATGATGAGCTGTAATTAAAAAAGACATCAACGACCGTCATCGCTAATGTCTGTATTTTCTTCTAATGAAGATATCCCAGTGAATGCACATGTCATATTGTCCATGGTTATTATCAGCCTGTTCTCTGCGGATGATTCCCAAGTTATTATCATCGCTGGAAACTCGATTGACTCAAGCGGGTCACGTCCTAAATGGATTACCCCCCTGCCGCCTGGATAAAGGAGGGTGTCTACACCACTGTCGTAGCTCCCTCAGCTTCCATATCACGCCAAGATGACCCACATACTTGTGGCAGATTTGTTCGTTACCTTGATTGCATCAAGTGTTGATTGATCGGTTTTGACGCCAAGTTGGGAGGTCCCGTATGTCCGGGGACTGCCCAGTTAATTGGAAACAGAACACCCAAAAAGATGTCTGAAATTTACCGGACGATGGCATTTCCAAGGATGTCTCAGTACAATCATACTTTGAAACCAATTTTTTTTTTACTACCCTCCAGTAGTGGGGTATTAAAACTCTAGCCGAAGGTTAGAATGGAGGAATGTTGTGAACTTGTCATGTTTGTTGATTTAATGAACATCAACGGGGTCGTTAAGTATTTGAAGGTAATTAATAGTTCCCCCGTCCTCTGTTTTAGAGTTTGCATTGTTGTCCAGACCATGAATCACAGTAATGAGCAGTCGGTCACCAAGTCAAACAATCCAGTTCGCAACTTGTTTTACAAAAACAAGTAAAAAATGCCAAATCCACTATTGTTACTATACATTTTGAAGTCAGTGACTTCTTGAAGTACGATGAGAACTGCTGATTGAAACATGAAGTATGCGTTCATTAATGACAGTGGCTTGTCAGTTTCGCAAACAGCAGAACAGTGGCTTGAGTGTGCTGATAAGAACTGACTCACACAACCACAACTTCACACAACCACAACCACGGCTTTGGCTTGGGCTGCGGCTTAGGTTCTGTAAGTTATTTTGATTGGTGCTTCTGGTGGGGGGCTTCAAACAGGTGGGTGGGACATACATGTAAGCACATAGCTCAAGCCGAAGCTGTCGTTTTGAAAAGGGCCTTAATAATATGAAGACCAGAGGTGTTATTTGGATCTGTTATTTTGACCTTTTTTTGGTGATTTTATCAGAAGTATTAGTGAGGTAATCATGCCATGACTGTGATTATTTTGCTGCTGTTGTTTTGCAGTGATCTTATCAGTATTTATGTTACTTTTTGTCTTTGTGTTACTTTTTATGCATATATCGTGGTCGAGCAGTCAAGTGCACTGGACTCAAGCTCTGGTGTTTCTGATCAGCAAAGTGTGGACTTGAATTTAAATAATTTTGTACAAACTGGAGAGGGTAACAAGTCTCTAAAAAAACCTCCTTGACTTTTGTTTTCTTGAGTGTTTCATTCAATAACAAACACTGGATGCTTTACTTTGTACATGTTGTGTGATTTTGCAGGGTACCATTTTGTATGTGTTGGTCAATGGTTAAGAAGTAGGTTTGCGGTAAAAAACATTTCTTTTTTTTAGTGTGTTCCTGAAAAGAACCGATGGTGTGCAGATGTGGCAAATGTTTCCAATTCCATGACGCTATTTACTTAAAGTATTTTTATGTTTAATATTGAAGGCAATGTTGTGTGGTTGGATCCCCATTCTGCTGCCAGAGCGTTGTACAACATGAGTCAGCCTCAGAGTCTACCAGCACAGATACCACAGCCGCCGCCACCACAACCCTCTCCCCCACTGGTACGGGAACAGCAGGAACCAGAACCAATGGAACAAGAGGAAGGTACGAATGTACAAGTTGAATTTTTTGCGGCAAGGTTTGCAGTATCGCCTTAGAAATCAGCACCCTACTAAATCAAACTTTTAATCAGAAATGGCGAAAGCCATTTTTTTTTATGAGTAAAAAGGGAGCAGGGAACCAGTCAAAAACACTGTACCTTACATTGTATTTTGGCTGGTAACCTATTTTTGCTAAGCAAGATTTTGTGCTAAGCAAATTTTTCTGGCAGGCAGCCCGTATGAAATTGTGCCTTTGCTCTCTAATGCGTTGTTATAGTCTACATACATAGATAATAAACAGCTCAGTGATGAGAAATGTCAGGTTTTACCTTTTTATTTCTGCCTGGTGGAAAAAAAGTAGCTGTTATTTTCTTTGGATGTATGAAGAAATCCTGCTCTTTGATAACTTCTCTGGTGCGAAGGATACTGTTCCCAGAAGCTCCTTGAAATCTGTAACTCCAGATGCCGTCATTTCAATACATGTATACCTCTTAAAATTTGGGTCAAAGTTCTAGATCTTTTTGTCAGCAATGAATCTCGATCTTTGTGAAGTATATTGTGCGTTAAACAAATAAATTGTCATGTGTATTACAAGTTAGAAATGTTTGCTGGTTCACTGTACATTGCTTCAAACATTAATCTCCAATGGCACAACACAGAGTGGGCTGAAGAACTTAAAACCGCTAGACTATACTTCGCAAATACTCGGTACACTGAGGTGCATGCTGGTCTAGTTAGTGAGGAATGAGTGCACCTCATTCCACGGCAAAGTATTTGCAAAATTGTCCACACTGTGATTTCTGCAGAATGTTACCTGATTTGAAAAATTGATTGAGCCTTCAAATTTTCTTGGAAATGTCGGAAGAAGTAAAGCAATCACCATGGGATAAAGAATAGTCCACACTGTGTGCAAACCTTTAGTTTTGTATTTCTGGTGAAAGTCTGTAATCCTCTTGAATTGAAACATCTGTGTGGTTCTCGGTGTAGATAAAGGTGGGGGGAACCCAGGCCCCCAAGTCATGTATCAGTAATGTTCAGGTTCATCAAATGTCATCTCTGCTAATAGTTCAATTATGGCTTAAATAGTTCAATTATGGCTCTGTTTGGACATCTTGCGAGAGGAATGACTTCATCCGGCCGTACGTCGTCTTGGTATCGCTGTTAATGCAAAGCAGATGATTCCCAGCAAGTGGTCGTTGTTGATAACCGGTGATGGCTCATTCATAGAGCACAGATTGCTCTCTTGATGGATTCCTGTTCAGTGTTGGTGCCTCACTCCAATAGTAATCAATCATGCCTTGTCGCGGTAAAACTGTATGCTAAAAACAAAATTTAACAAATACAAAAATTAAAAACTGGTGTTGAATTACAGCCATGTAAGTTGAAAGGTTCAGATAAGAATTATGCCTGTTGTCTTGATAAAGATGGCCGTAATTGACATATCTCTGGCTTGGGTGTTGAGTTATCACAAACATTATGTAGGGTTGGATTTTGTCAGAGTGATGAAGGATCTTTGTACATGTTGTATAGCATAGCAAAAATGCTACACACAATGTATTCAGCTAACTCGAAAAACCATCATTTGCCAACTCAGTAATTGCATTGAGCATGCACAAAACAAGTTCTGTCTGATTATTTTGCAAAATTTCTGGATGAAATCACTCCCTGCCACTGTCTGCACTCCACCCAGGTCCTACCGGTTGGTAATACAGTTGTTCATGCAATAGGCATGGAGATAGGATGGTTCATAAATGAAATGCGGAGCTGTTAAGAGTGCTCTGAATTGTTGTTTTTTCCTCCGTTGAATAGAAGAGGACGACGATGACATTCTGGACTTGGTCAGCGATCGGGAGACCGGCGAGCAAGAGCGACATCGGCGGAGCACCAGCCGCTCACCGAACCCTCCCTCTGCGCCTCCCAGTCCTCCGTCTTCGTTACGGCAATCTCAAGGAAGAGTTATTGATGATAACAGTACAATGGACGATGACATGGATATGGGTCCCGTCCACCTGAGTAGAGAGGAGGCGAGTAGGACTGCCATACCATGCTCATCTGCACAGAGTGATTTGGTTATAAGATACGCAACAACAGGTACATGTATAAAGGCTTTTCTCGTTACCTTTTTTGTTTTTGTTTTAAACGTATCCCACCCAGGGCTCGAAATTTACTCTGGACCGCGGGCCCGACGCCGAGTTATGTTAGCCTCGGGCCAGTAAACTCATGACTGGACAAGTCCGACGGTCTTGTGTTTTTGATCAAATGTTGACTTTCAGTATGATAAATCTGTTTCAGTTCTGTGGAGTATTGAAGAATTCTTAACAAATGAGACAAACCTTCTCTCAGTGCTTGTTCAAATTAGACATTTTAAACTGTGTACTTCCTCAATTGAAATTCTAGTCTTGTAAAAAAAAACACTGTGTTTTTGAGCTACAATCGCTGCAGTCTTGTGGATTTTCTCCCCCCAAATTCAAGCCCTGTCACTGGGCTAGTAAACTGTGCTTTTTGTTTGCCTGCCTTTTATTCGGAGACCTTTGCTCATCCGTGACTTGCAGAATTTCTTCATTCTATCGAGGACAGCCCATGCCTGGCCTGGCCACAAATACATGTATATCTTTCCCTGTGCTTTCGAAATGAATGACCACCAAGATGTAAATCGGAAAGTTTCAGTTGCCTAAATGTTTTGCACATATTGTCATTACATTGACTTTCTGATGTACCACATGTATTTTTTAATTGTAGCAATCACAGTTTTTTTATTTTTGGCAAATCTGAATTTTCAACTTTTGCAAGGAATCTCTGTGTTTGATTGGCATTCTCAGTTTTGTTTCATGAAGTGCATTGTATGTGGACCATGTAGATGTCTGTAGATGAGTAAGACACGTTGTCTAAATCAGTGACCGTTACTCTTTCAGATGACAAGAAGGTGTTCGACCCCCACCATCGCAGTCAGTACTACATCAAGTACGGGAACCCTAACTTTGGAGGAATGAAGGGCCTCATCAGCGGATCAATGTGAGTTATTTACAATTGATTTTCTGGCGTGTGTTACGGCCGAGCTGTCAAGCACACTGGACGCAAGCTTTGGTGTTTCAGATCAACTAAAAGTGTGGGTTTGAGTCCCAGTCTTGACACTTGTGGCCTGAAGCAAGACACTTTACTATTAATGCTTTGTCCTTTCGGATGGGGCGTAAAGTTGCAGGTCCCATGTGTTGTGTAATGCACGTGAAAGAACCCAGTTACACTTATTGCCAAGAGAAAAAGTTTGCCCCGGTGTTTCTGTTAGTGGCTGCTGAATGCCCCGCAGCACTTTGTAAACCATTAGAAGGTGCTACATGAATGGGTCTCATAATTCAAAACATAAATCTGCTTATCCTGTTGAAAAATAAATAATGAGCACTTTGATATGCCCCTAGGGGTGTCATAAAGTGCTGTATAATAACCCATTAATGTTTGAAAACTTTTGAAATCT
This sequence comes from Pisaster ochraceus, assembly GCA_010994315.2. Classification (NCBI taxonomy): domain Eukaryota; kingdom Metazoa; phylum Echinodermata; class Asteroidea; order Forcipulatida; family Asteriidae; genus Pisaster; species Pisaster ochraceus. The sequence goes on from CM021532.1 coordinate 5,582,952, forward strand.
CTTGAACAAACAGATTATCTTAAATACCTGCTACTTTTCAAAGTAAAAGTGGTAGTTTGTTGGCGTAATGTTTAAATATTCTTACATGTGTTATAACTGTTTGCTTCATTCTTCCAATTTGCAAGGCTTAGAAAATGGGATTGTTATGTATGACTTAAAATTTGTTTTAAAATCTTTCTTAGAGATGTTTGTTTTTTGTTTACATGTTAAGGGTGCCTTTTAGCTCATGTTAAGTTAAAAGGTAGTTAAAACCCTCCCACTCTTTGTAACATTTTCCAGCGAGTTGACCAACCTGTTGAATAACCGCTCAACTGGGCAGTTTGTGCATGATTGTACAATTGTGTAATGTGTGTGCTGTGTAGGTGCATTCGCTTTATGATGTTATATTGCAGGTTGGCGTAGTTATCTGTCATGCAAAAGCACAGTGGGCGATATTGAATTGTCAGACAGTAGGAGGGTTAATAATTTCTGAGTTGTGTGAAATAGTTCGCAAGGTTTCAGGGTCGTCTGATACTGTGGACATGACGAGTCTCAAAAGTCATTAAGAGCAAAACTATGATTCACTTTGAAGAATTTAAATATAAGTATCGTATTTTAGTCATAGCTGCATTGTTTTTTAGTTTGAGTTTGAAGTTGGAACTGTCTAGAAATCAAGGGTTTGCAGCAACACCATGTAACAACATGATGCCACTCTAAACCTTGGCATCTAAATTGCTTTCAAATCCTGCTTAATTTTGAACTGGTTAAAGATTTCTGTCTTCAGACTTTCACAGCTGTGCCTCGCATTTGGAATCATCACGCCTTATCCAAACCGAGTTAAAAAATGTCAAAGACTGTCGGCAGAGCAAGAGGGGACACCTTCTCCTAGCATTGAAAAAAACCCAAACCTTCCTTCCTTGGAATAGGCGTTCGACATAGCGTGTTGCATAACTCTCGTTTGCCACAATTAAATACTTCCAGATGTAATTAGCATCCGAGGAAAGCATTCAATCACTTTGCTAACGAGTTTAAAAAAAAAAAACCTCGAGGGTCGTAGATGTCAGAGTCCATCCAAAATCGCTGGCACACCTTAATGGTTGGGAGATAATTAAATGGATACCTGACTTCCGGCAAGTGATTCACAGGCCTGCCTACCTGGTGTTGGTATATTTGATTTAAATGCGAGTGTTATGATCTTATCGTTTAAATTCTTTTACTGTGTTATTTTTTAATGATGTTTTTACCAGCGATTATAAAATGTTCGGTTGTAAAACAGTCAAAAATACTTCAATTTATTCTGTTTGTCTTCTGTGCAGTGTAGAGTGGGTGTGATGGACCACCAACAACTGAAGTCCTCAGCCATTTTGTTGACTGTCCACAGTTTTATGTTGTCCTTCCATTTCCTTTGCTGATATCAACCAGCAAATTTATTATCAATACATCCATAAAGCAGTGTATTTGATATGCAATTGTTTATCTTCAAATTGCAAAAATCGCCAACCTATCAGCCTATATGTGCGAATTGCAGCCGATATGAAAAATAAATTAACAACAAATTATTAATAATATATATATTTTTTAAATCATAAAGATGAAAGCATTTAGAATGCCCAGATTGCACGGTAGGGCTTTTAAAACAAACAATAAAGACAACAACAACAAAATTACTCAGAGGACCTTGTTTCAATTTAGCGTGCTTCCAAAACTTCCAGTGTTTGGCCAAACTTCAAAAATGTTCGTCCATAATGCCTCACAGTTTTGAAAAAACATTGGAGAGATCCCTGGCCCAGTTAGTTCAGTTGCTTCCTATTGAAAAGCTTTGTTTAAATGTTGTTAGAAATGTTTAAAGATCTCTTTATTACAAGTTGTATGTAGGATTTCTTATAGAGTTAAAGTTGTTTTTGATTGAAAATTAGGATAAAAACTGTTATTATTGTTTGTGTAAGGGGGGTAGTGATTTATTTTTAAGAAAAAGCTTGAAAGCTAATGAAAACAACAAGTTCTGTCTATATGTTGTAAATATGTTGCACGGTATAGATGAGGGTAGGAAAATAACTTTCAACTTCAGTCGGAAAATATCATCAATTTAACTTTCAAAAACATGGCTCTGATTGACGTTTTACATTTTACAGGAAGAAGAAAATTAGGGAGGGTAAATTTGTCCCTGGTCAACGCAAGCGTCGCTTTGGCGATGAAGATGGTTCGGACGATGAGGAAAGGCAAGAGTATGCACGGAAACGGCGTAACCACGGACAATGGAGTGGGGAGTCAGATAGACATCGCAGGATGGAGGAGAGGGATTCGGATGCGGACAGCGTTGAGATGGACTTGCAGTTGTTGACGAAACCCGCAGAACCCCGGAGAATGATGAGGATGTACGCCGACGATGTGGAGAGCCAGAATCAAAGCAGGTAAAAAAAAAAACGACATCAATATTCTTCAGTAATCGATGTGTGGCATGAATCGGTGACACTCGATTGCCGCGCAGCTTGCATGCTTAAAAGGAAAAGTGCATCATTTTAACCAAACATCTAGGCCCGCAGAAATGTGTTTATCAGGAAAATATTACTTAACAAGTGTATTTGCGTGCCCATCTGTCCTTCACTTGAGTTGTTCGCGTGCGTAATTAGTTGTAGTCTCATGTCATTTATCATGCACTTAAAGCTGGCTGTAGACCAACAAAATTTTCGTGTGTTTGTAAACAACCTTTTTTGATTAGTGCATATTAAACATTTAAGAAAAATACAGAAAGAAGACACATTACTGGCCCCTTGTAAATGTTGTTAATTTGACCTCAGAAAGCAACACCATAGTGTCCAATCGTACAGTCGAGTTGCTGTTCTGTCTACGGTTGTAATGTTGTTTGAAATAAAAGTACTTTAGTGAGTCATTGCACTTCCAGCCTGAGTCCTTGATTAAGCGCTGCACACCTTTGCTCACTAAAAAAATAAAACATACAATTTATGGTCGATTACAATGTGACTCAATTCCCAAATCGAGAGAATCGTCTCGATTCAAGATGTCAGAGGCACTTTGACGTACCGGGTGCTTGATGAAGAGACAGTGCCTGACACAGTGACGTACATCTATACCGGACTCGAGTGATTAAACTCGGCCGGTCTATATCAGTGGAATGACATCATATTCTATTAATACACACTGATGTCAGTTAAGAATGGTGTAATTGGATGGCCTGCTGTGGTCAATTCTTCAGTCAAATTGCATTATGGTCTGATTCTTCATGGAATGGAAGTCATCTGTCCAGGCCTATGTTTTTTTTTTGTTTTTTTTTCAACCTCAGCCTTGGCCCCCATCGCTGATTTGGAATGCGTGTCTTTTCGCCTAAAATTGGGATTTTCAGTGCATTAATTGTAGACATTCCAGGCCAGAGATCGCACCTGCCCTGACATGGTCATACTTTGAGACTGGACTGTGGCATGATTTTTTTGTAATTAGTGAAGGTTGCTTTGCAAATATTTTATAGGAATCTCAATCAGTGGCTGAAAGTGCAGCCTACTCGTAATTATTATCTCTTTATTGCTTATTGTTGTTTTTGTTGTTGTACAACAAACATGTGCACAACATTGGCGAGATTGAAAATACAAATGGTCACAGGTGTGCAGATAACTTGCATAGTATAAAGATGGCCATGGTCAATGGTGGAAAACTTCCCTTGAAATCTTGTTCTTGAAATGCTTGAGTTTTTGAGAAATGAGCTAGACAATGAGTTTTGATCTTTTGATCTTGCGTGTCTAAAACCTGATGTTTCAAAACAGTGACAATATGCAGTGTTCCCCCCTTTTTTTTGTCTTGACTCCGATGACCAATTGAGCTTAAACTTTCCCAGGTTTGTTATTCCGTTTATATTCCGAGTCACATAAATTGTGAACATTGGTCCAAGACAATTTAACCATTGTTGTCCATGAGCTTTAAGATAGCATAGTGAAGTTTTCTTCACAAAAGCTTTTTTCCTATTGAATGCTTTTTAGAGTTGTTAAGATCACATTCAGAAGGTCGAGTGGAGCGGTCTTGTAAATAGGCAAAGCATACCTTTGGTTTTTTGATTGTTCAACTTTTTTAATCCTATGAAACTTTCATTTCAAAAGGTGGTAGAGTTTTTGAGATATGACTGAAAATCTGGAGCGGTAATGTCCTTGCAGGAAGAATACTCCGTCTTTGGAACGCACAGTCTGAAAAAGGTTTCATGCAGAAGTTTTTATGGTCTGTGTGGAATGGGGAGTGGAACAGGTCTTATGATTTTATGGTCAAGTAAGTTTTTATGGTCATTAATTTTTGGAGAATTTACCAAAGGTATACCCTCCCTTTAAGGAGAAGAAGAAACACTAATTGATGAAAAGGAAGATGGTTTTCTTGGTTGTTTTTTTTTAATTCAATGAGGTTTACCGACCGTTTTGACCACAGTGTCATGCGATCCTGTACCTACGCACATGGTGTTACCGCTATCCAAACTTATATGAGTCACTCCTCTCAATATTTTTTTTGAGAAATCATATTTTCTTAAACCAGAAATTGGATTATTTAAAACCAACTTGACTTTGTAAAGGGTTTTTTATTTTTTAAATTTTTTTTTTGGAAAAGCATATGCTGTAATATAATTCCTTGCCGATGTCGATCGAGGTTATCTGGATCGCATTAGATTATGAAACAGGAATATGGTATCGGTCACATTCCACTTGTCAATCAGCGAGTGCCATGGGGAAACTTTGGGAAGGATATTGAATAATTTATGAAAGGATTGTCACGTGTAAATTACTTAAGAAAACTTCCCTGTGTCACAGTAACTCAGACTTCTTATTTTGAGGTATTAAAGTTCTGGCCCTCTTCTCTTATTTTCTGACCATTCCTCACGTTCTCAAGGTTGAGAAGGGAACAGAAAACGTCAACGTTTTGCGTCTCACGTGCCCAAAGCACCCTGGAGTGATTTGCTAGGATCCTTCCTCACTCTTAACAAAATTCAAACCCCATACGGTAACTCAACACCTAACCTGTTGAACCCTGATTATGGTGGTAACCCAGATTGCACGTAAAGTTTACTGTTGCGGTCGCCAGTCCAACAGGATGAGACAAAACGTGCAGTTGGGCTTTAAATGGTTGGGAAGAAGGCTGCCACTTCATTCAAAAGTAACTTTTTGAACCATCGTTTGATGTGCTAGACATGCTGGAGGGCACTGCAGTTTGTACACAAGCATTGACAAGACAAAACAGCTTTTCCCCAAACGCCTCCAAAAAAGTTGCTATCTAATAAGTAAAACAATAAATTAATAATAATAATAATAATATTAATTAATAAAATAAATTAACCGTCTTCTCAGGTAAAAAAAAAAGAAATTAAGTGTGAATATGATTGATAGGGCTGTAGGAAATGTGTAATTAAGACCGGAAATGGTGGATTGTGTACACAGGTATGTAGTGAGGCCATCGATCGAGGACGTTTGCTTCTAACACGCACTTTTCTCATTATCAGTGAAAACAGAAAGAATCGCGTTTTAAAGGGAATGCTCACCATCGCTTTTGGGGAATGCCCATTCCAATCTTTCACGTGTACAGTACATATGTAGGTCAGAAGCAGAGTTAGTGATTGAGGTCAGTGACTTTGGGCTCAAGTCACTCAGACTTCCCATCTCTTTGTGACTCGGTACTTTGACTTGGACTTTAACTGAAGTGATTTCCCCGAGACGTGTTGACAGTCCGCATGGCCGTTTATAGAGAGTGCAGTCTTCAGAAGAATTTACTTTCTGATTATTGACATTATCGTTAATAAAGACAGCTCCCTTACTTTTTATTTATTGATTTTTTTTTTTTTAATTGTTATTTGTTTAATTTAAACCATTTTTTAACAAGTGTGACCCATCCAGCAAAGCTGATCACAGCCCTCACATGAGACAAATTATATATCATAGAGGAAATTTATGACAAGACTTCATGGCAGAAGGGGGCACAAACACATGTATGCATCAAGTTGATAAACAACCAATCTTAATGGACAATTTACATCCTGTACAAGAACAGGTGGACTACGTGTAAATTGCACCCCTATCAGCCTACCACACAATAACAAAATGTGAGGTTAAGATTGAAAAAAACAAAACAACAACATATAAATAGCATTAAACACAAAAAGTAAATTATGAGAGATGCACATAATCTTTCAGATCAACATAAAAGGCTGCAGTGACTGCCCTGAGATTTAAGAATTATCCTAAGAAAAGTTGAGGTAATGATATTTCATTCGCTCAATTTATGAAATGGCCTGTCGTGGCTGAGTGGTCAAGCGCACTGGACTCAAACTCTGGTGTTTGTGATCAGCAGGACACTAGTCACAAATAATGTGCATTACATAGTATTGTGGCTGGTAACCTGTTTCTGCTGAGCAAGATTTTCCTATGCTAATTGTTTGTGCTTAACAGCTTCATCAAATTGGGCCTTGTCCAGTAACTTAGAAGAAATAGACTCGCTAACATGATTTCAGAGCGCTGAAGATGGTCGAGATCCTAGTGTGCTTGTTGTTACATAAGATGGCATGCCCCACTAATCAATCTGTGGTAATGTCTCAAGAAAAAAACAATCAACAATATTTTCATGTTTCATCCTTGCCATTTCCTCGACCTGTATGCGCTTACAATTTGTATATGCCTTGAGGGCTCATTATTTGGATGTGAAGAAGGAATCAACTCAACTTTCTAAGTAGGAAGAGTAATGTGATGTATGGTTAAGCTTGGGAGCTGTGCAAACTTGGCAGTCAATCATCAATTTTTATTTTTACCACTTTGGGTCAGTTCATCAACCGAGGGGAAACTGTGGTCTACCCTCATCCTCCATCTTGATCTAACTGATAGTAATAGGGGTCATGTTTCATCTACGCTGCTTGAATTGCTTCCATGTTACCTCGGGTTGGCTTCCTTACCCTCAGGGTGGCCGGACATGGACAGACAACAACGGTGTAGATTGACGGGCTGCCGACTGACAGACAGACGGTCCATGCTTTAGACAAAACTCACATTAGTCATGGGTTCTACCTTTGGCGGGACTTTTTTCCTGTCTTGTTTGTGTGAAGCTAGCAAATGTTTTAGCTAGTAACCTTAAATTGGTAAGCATAGGCTTGGTGTGCTTAGCTACTTTTTCTGCTCTACATGTATGTATTAGATTGGGACGGGGGCAACATACATGTACGCCATTGCTTCTCTCATTCACATTGACCAATGTTGCATCTTCTGCTTACAATCCCAATAGCATACAGTTGGCAACCGGTTGTAATATCTTAGTCGACATAACTGTTACCCGTTTAATTTTTTTTATTTTTCACGAATTTTATCCCGAAAATGAACATTCTTCTTAAAAGTGGCTACAGGAAGAAGAAGAAAGAAAAGGAAACAGTTTAGTGACCTGATCAGTTGTATTGACCAGAAGTCTTTTTCTGACAGTTTTGTTTTTATGTGTGAACACCCTTGTGGGGTTTTACTAATAAGAGAAACCATTAAGAAATCAATAAAACGGTTCCTTCTGATTTATGATTTGTTTCCTTGTTTGTGTAAGTCATTGATTAGCGGTAATCTAAACCGGACAAAATGCAAAAAACAAACAAAATGGCTTCCAGCCTATAACACTGAATAAAGTTGAGTCTGTTATACCAATAGTCGATGGTGCCCTTAGACGCCGTGGGGAAACCACAACCTTAGGTAAAAATTTGATTTAGGGGTGAAGTCACCTGTCAGATCGCCTTTTAAATTTTGTGACCTTTGGCGTCACCCCTTAACCAAATTTATGCAAAACAAGATGTGCGTGCACACTGCTGGGCAGATTACAATAGACGGTGTTTAGTTATTAATAAAGCGCACAAATCCCCAAAAGCGCTCATTTGCGCTACTACAAACAATATACAATATTTAGAATTAAACTTAAGCTTGGGAAAATCCAGATTATAATAGTAAAGAAATAAATGAAAAAAAGAAAGAGGGGAAAGAAAAAAAAAGGAAAAGAGCATTTAACATTACTCAAATACTTGATTATACAGATGAGTCTGAGGTTTTTTTGTTTTTTGTTTTTAAAGAAAGAAATGATTTTACTCGTGATGGCAAATTGTTGCATAGGCGTGGCGCAGCACGTGAGAAAGATCGGTCTCCCCAAGAATGATTGGATATGGGCTCAATAAGGAGGTTAGACTTGTAAGATCATCAATATATGCAGGGGCACTGTTAGTGAGTGATTTATACACAAAAAGCAGAAGTTTGTGCTAAATCCTGCTGCTTGCTGGTAAACAGGGTAACTCTGTTCATAATGTCATTTTGTATATCCAAATGAAAGTTTGAATGTGTGAAATACTCATTAACATACATAGATTGGTTAGAGTGGGCTACACTAATTAAAGAGTGTGCCTATCATTGGTAAGATTGAAAATGTATTCATACTTTGACCATTAACGCATAAATTCAATGGTATTCAGGTATTAGCGATGGTGATGCTGGAAAACTTTCCTTGAAATGTTTTTTGCCTGAAATGCTTACATGTATTACATGTAGGTTTTAGAGAACTGAGTAAAGCCGTTAGTTGGTTTTGACTCGGATCTCGCGAGTCGAAAATCTTGATTCTTGAAAACAGTGTTAAAGCAGTGATGTTTTAAAATATTTTTTTTTTTACTATTTTATTCAGACTCTGATGGCTTATTGAGCTTAAACTCTTACAGGTTTGTCATTCCGTGTATAGGTTGGGTCAGACAAAGTGTGGATACTAGTCCTTGACATTAACCAAAATGTTGTCTGTTACCACGGTAACAAATTGTGAATTTTATTGGTCGAGAACCCATCATGTGATGTGCTATGAAGACGTAACTACAGGGTTATGGCTCAGGGGAACATGAGTGATGTACCCCATGGATTACACTGCCTTGTACAATGTTAGAAATAGCCCCCGGGTATGAGGTTGTAATTATGCTGGTGGAAGATAAAGAAAGAAACATAATTTATTTCACTGTGTAATGAATTTGCTTCCACCTCCTGCAATCTATTACCAGTGCCATTGCCCTCCCACCCCCTGGGTGTACAAAACACCACAGAACCGTCACAGCAAGCAACGATCGTATACCGCAGGCTTTTAAACTTTCAATTTACCTTCAGATTTAATCCGTCCAAATTTATCCCTCACTGGTACAAAAAGGACTTTGAGTGCTCAGCGTTCTAGTTTGAGATTTGCTCGGTACAATCAGGGATATTATACATGTGTATACAAAGCGCGGGATGAAAGCCAAACAGATCTCAATGTGGTTTTCAGGTCATTGATCAACGTTGAGTGGCGTAGGGAACAGGTTTCAGTGAGTTCAATGAAGACATCGTGTGGAATGAAGTACACATGTACATCTGTGGTTGAGGTTCTGCTTGAGTGATGATTCATTCGAAAGAAACGACAATCAATGGGTACAGACGATTAGTGCCGACAGACTTCTGAATTTCCGGTGATTTTGTTTTCTTTATAGTTTGAACAAGATCTAAAGATGGTCTTTGATTTCTGTTCTCATCCTCATGGAGTTATACATGGAGAAAATGTCTTCTGACACGAAATTTGACAATGATGAGGCAGACTGTCATGACCCCCATATGTGAGGATAAGCCAATTGGCTTAGCAAGAAAGTTTGGCCTGTGCTTTTCTGCAAGCATTGTTTTTAGCATTGTCGTACTATGCCGTGGAGTGTGTGTACAGTATGTGAACCTATTGCTAAACATGTAAGCAGGAAATGGTGATCAGTAAGCACTGTGCAATTGTAAGCAGGACTATATGGAATTTTGCATGTTCATAAGTTTACTGGCCCAATTCTAAAATCACTGGCCTCGGGCCTGCGGTCCAGTGTCAAATTGGAGCCCTCACTCTTTTGAATGGAGAGGAACCTTAAAAAGTAGTTATCTTTTTAAGGTCCCCTCCCTTAGTAGCACTCTCTGTCAGTCAATCTTGCACTATGTCCTGAAGGACATTGGCTTCACAAATGTTCACTTTCCACTCCTGCCTATCTTGCACTCTTCCGTGTTCTGTGTACCACCTTAAAACTTGATTTCTTTTCTTCCGAAGTATGGTAATTTTCCGAATGTATTTTGATGTTGTAGCGGGGGAAAAGAGTTCTTTTCCAGTCATGCCAGTGGACAGTTTGACAAAATCGGACCCTACTCTTTTGCTCAACTTGTTAGAGGTGACATTATCACTACCCTCCGTCCAGATGGTGTCATGTGGTGAGAGGAATTTGAAGAATAAAATACAGTTGTCAAGAACTTGTTTTTAGTAATTCAAGTCAATGCTCAAATTGATTTAGAACATGTTGTCATAAATTCATTAGGCATGTTAGGGGACTGTTTGAAGAAAGTGTGACCTCAGCTTTAATTAAATAAATATGCAACTTTAAGCTCGGTACATGTAGATGATTTCCTTTCCATAAGTTAGTAATTCAGTCGAAAACTTGTACCATTCCTGATCGTAAACTGACCAATTGACGCTTCGAATAGCTTATATGGTTAGTGGGACTGTTTTTTTTATCTTGTTCCACATTTTCCGGGTTAAGAGGAAGCGTTACCTCTACTGACCGAAAGTGTCAAATGTCCAACACCTGAACCAACCGTGGCTCATAACACGATGACGGTATTTGCTCCAGCCGCTCTCTAACCCAACATCTGCTACCCCCTACTCCTGAAGAGGCCCTGTTTCTGCGACGGGTACTTCATTGAGGTCTCAATTTCCTAGTTTGCCATCATGGCCGCAGAGACCCGATTTGATGTGACTTAACGACTCTTATCGTCGGATGACTAAATCGGGTACAGTTTCCCAAGGAAAGCCAGGTGGTGAGCTGACTTGAAAATGCTCTCCGTTTCGGTGACATTGTGATCCCCTCTCCACATCCCAAGGTCAGGGTAGGGATAAGAACCTTACACTTGTTTAATGTGTTTGTTACAAGGCTGTTCTCAACATCTCTCTTGCTTTGAAGTTACATGTATGATGATCTAGCAACTTTTAGGTGACAAAAGTAAAATGTGGTTTTTGAATGGAATTGTAATAGTCTAAATAGATTTTCACAATCTTCAATTTTCAATCTTCAATTTTCAATCTTCTACTTCCTTAATAAAGGCTTAAAAGACACTCTCGGTAAGGGGCTACAAGAAGAAAGCATTTAAGATGAAAATAACTCAGGGGAGCTGAAGGTACGAATTGATGTTCCTCTCAAAGCAGTTTAGATTGTAGGATGGAGGAGGCAAGGATTTCCAAAGAGATGTGCACATATTATAAAGCTGTTGGAGTGGCTTAACTACTGTAAAATTATTTCTTATGAATCAAGCCTGTGAAAAAGAAATTAACAAGACTAAATACATGCATGTACATGTACATGTGAGGACTATAATGTGATGGGTTTTTAAAAAATTTGCTTTACAGCAACTTTGATTAATTTCAAGAAATTCTCTGTTGATTCTTTAACTGCCTTGTACCAATTTGATATTGGCTTTGTCCGACTGCCCTGATAAGAATGAGTTTTTCCACAAAGTATAGCCATTTCGCAAAACTGTACTCTGTTGCAAATCATCTTTTGGGCATTTCTTTCTGTGAATGGGCAACACATGGCATGTTACTTGTAACGTACCAATTACCACACACGCACAAATCAATTGTATTTTTTGAAAGGAAAATGCTGCAAACATGGGGAAGGGGGACAAAAAGTACCAACAAAGAATAATGAACAGATGAGCAAGCAGGCAGATTCTACATCAGTAGGCCTGTATTACAAAATAAGATATGTCAGTAAAACATTGATAACTACGCTAAGTTGTTTTTATTTAATTTTTTAAAATTAAAATTAAGCTTTATTCAAAGGAAAGATCCCTTTGAATTCCAGCAAGTCACACAAATAGGTTTAGCTCTGACAGGCAAGGACTTTTTTTTATTAATTTTTTTTTTGTTTTTGTAAAAAGTTATTCATGAAAATTTCACTGTTTGTGAGACACGAGGTTGAGCTTGTTTGTGAGACATCCGCGGGAGTGCATGCGTGAAGTTGCTTTGACCTTTTTTTCATCATCTGTGCTACCTGTTTCTTATCTATGTTTGTACAATCTCAACCCTCTATCATCTTGGGGTTTGAAGAGGAAACTACGTCTTGAGATTCCAACACCCATGCCTCGAGGCTTCCCATTTACAGACCCCCCCTCTCCCCTACAGACAAGTGTCAATCCATACTGTGTCTCTCTTACGAAACAGAAGAAAAAAAAAGGATATCTAATATTGTTTTTCACCGTTCGACGTTTTTTTTTATCAAGGGTTTCAACATTGGGTCCCAGCGTGCCAGGGAGGGGTACTCTTAAGGGTTGGCTGGTTTTTGGGTACGGGGTCAAAGGAATTTGGCAATGGAGGGAACGTAAGTGGGAGTAGAGCTGAGCGCGGTTGCTTGGTAATTAGTACCTTCCTTAGGAGCGGGGGGAAATGGGCATGTGCTGTCACGCAAATTATACACATTAGAATGTGTGAAGGGCTGTCTTGGGTTTGGGCATGTTGGGAAAAAAAGACATTGCTTGTTTTTTTGTCTTTATTTGCTGTTGTATTGTTTTTTTGGTGTTTTTTTGGGGGGGGGGTGGTAAAGTTTTGTTATTCTGGGTTATTAAATAAAGAATCTCTTTGAAAATCAGCCTGTGTGGGTATGTAAAATAAAATGGCTGTTAAGATATGTGTACACCTCCAGCATTTCTGAATTTCAGATCTGTGTTTAAACAAAAATGTTTTTTTAGTGAACTTTGTTAATTGTTGTGCTGAATTGCACTTGCTTCGCCAGTTTTTTCCGAAAGTGTACCCATGTACATGTGTGTGTTGAAAAAAAAGAACGAAGCTTTGTTACAACTTGTTTATTATGGGTAAAACATGTACTGTTGCTCAGGAACTCTTTTTAAAAAGAAAGGTCAGACAGTTACTTGAACAAACCACTGTTTGTTTTAACTGTTTGTAGCTTTGTAAAGGAAAGTTTTATTGTTACTTCGGGGTCTCAAGAACAAAACATCTAGTACACTTGTTATCTTTTTAGTTTAACACACAAATGGGAGGGGCCGGGGCAGGGATTATTGGCCCCAAAGGTGTGTAACACCTGTTGGACCTTCATGTACACGCATGAGCCAGAAAAGAGGGCTTTGAAGCCGGCTCAAATGATTAAGGTTGAACGTACTTTTTATAGTGTGTAAAGAAAACTTCTAGAAGGATTGTCTTTCGTGCCAAGAGAAACGGTATTGGAATCAGGGAAAGGTCAGAGCCAAATTAGCGCTGGAGCCACTATGGGAAGTGGAAATTTCCTGCTCCGTGTCCCTGATGAGTCTACAACTCGATGCTATAGATGGAGCGTGAAATTCAACTTGTAGAAGGTGTTTGTTATGGTGACGTGTAGTTCATGTCGGTGGAAATTAGTTTAATGCAGTAATTTTCGTGTCGTTTAGGCGGTCTTTTAGCCGCTACCCAAGGGATCGAGGGTGGATTGTTTTTCATTTTACATGTACATGTAGGAGGTTCAAGACAAGAGGTTTGGAGAGGGGAATATTTTTAGAACTTTAGTTGGATTGTTTTGGACATGTCCACACGTACACAAGAGGCGTGTTGCAAAAAAAAATGTCAGCTTATCTATATATACGCACTTTAAGAATAATTTGTTTTTGCTTCCGAGTTGAAGACAAATGTCATAGGAAATTAATCTTTGGCTTTGAGACTGAGAGTTAGCATACACCATTTAATGCTGCCATGATTTTGCTGCACGCTGATTCTCAACTTAGAATGTGGAATTATTGCGGTGCAAACATACGCGCAGGGTTTGCCCTTTAATTTTTTAAGTAATTGGCGATCTTGACCAGTTAGCTTGTCATTTCACTAGTCCACCAGCTTTTTTACCAGTTCATGCTTTTTAATACTGGACGAGCCATCCGGATCACTTGGAGAGACTTTTGACTGGTCCTCTGGTGTTTTAGCTGGTATTTTGCCAGCGGACCACTGTTAAGGGAGAACGTCGACATCATCTGGTAGTGTTTATTGTAAAACTTTTTTTGTAGGAATGCAACTTAAGTTGAAGGAAATTGTCATTTGTTAGAAGTGATGTTTGGACAATTGTGATCTTTGTTAAAGGAATTAAGACACACTGTCTGCTGTTTTTTTATATTCGAGGCATTTTCAAGTAACTAAAAAGAATACACTGAGGAATAGTTCTCTGATTCAAATTGCATTTCATTGCTTTTGAATGCCTATAAAATGCCAAATTGTGGGTATTGCGATGAAGTAATAGTTTTTGAGGCTTGTGGATTTGTCGATGACTTCTCCGGCGTTATTTATTTCTGGAAAAGTGGATATTGACACTGCTCTTCTGGGCCTAAAGCTCATCATTTCCCCTGCCTGTTTCCTGCGATTACCTTTCCCTGGTTACAGTGCCGTTCAGCGCTTGTTGATTTATGGAACAGACATCTTGCGAACTGCGCGGGGAGGGGGAATAAAATTAGTTTGCCATGTCAGATTTCGCTTGCACTTTTGAGCGGTGGTAATACTTCCTTAAGTTTGTATTTCCTTTGAAGGAATTTGAGTGCTTTGTGGGGGAGTTTTTGGTAAAGTTCATCTGCATTTCCTAGAAACATGTCACAAAGAGAGTGTATGGAAATGTGGTCATTTTTTGGTTTTTTGAAAGAGGTGTTTTTGTTGTTTATGGATTATTTTTCACCTAAGGATGCTTCAACAATTTGCTTGATGGGAGTTTCTTATTAAGGTAGAGTCATTGATTGGTTCTTGTCAGCGTAATTCTGATTTGTAGGCCAAATTGCCAAGACAGATATACATATATACTTAAAGTCGCCTGTGAAAGTTTCAGCTGAATACAGTGTCTACTTGTTGAGGAACCAGCAAAAAACTGTTACAGTATCAATAACTTTGAACCCATCCACATTAAGTGAGGTGACAGCGGGTACCAATCGCTTCCCTGGCTACAGCATTCATGAACGGACACCATGGAAATTAAAAATATCCAAATCTGGGTCGGACATCAATTTTTTTGGACATATATTTACTGATTTCTAACCAAAGATAGTTGGTATTGTTAAGCAGTTTACAAGAGTTAAAGTCCAAATTTACATTTTCCTCAAAAGAAGTTCATTTTTTCCCTTTATCTGTCAATAATCGATTTTATTGACTGTCATCAACTCTATCATTTCACTCAACATGCTCTGATCGCTCTTTAAGATCTTCTCTAATCAAATCTGAAGCCGCCCAGTTTAACTTCTTACACTAAAGTTGAATTCAAATCCTCAGCACATCTTTTTAACTCATAAACATGACTAAAGATTGCCACCAACGTACACCACAAACCTCCTGAGATTATCCCTCAAACTTGTCACGCTTTACATCTCACTGTCACAAGGTAAATTGGCCGATAGACAGCTGCCAATCAAAACTCCTTGATGCTAATCGAACTTGTGGACACACCCACAAACTCACTCAGTTAACACTTTCAGTATGTGGGAAGCATTTATGTGTGTGTAAAGGAATGTTTTTTTTCGATGCGGACAGTATGCGGAGACAGAATTAATTTGAGTAAAGCTGACATGAGAGGCAGGTACTGTTTTGCTCTAAAAAATAAAAAAATAAAAATTCACAAAGTATATTCCTGAATTGATGCAGACTTTACAACAAAGTTCAAAACTTAGATCTTCAATTGGTAAAATGTTCATTAAAAAAAACCCCTCTCTATTTTTGCGGAAATGACGAGGGAACATCCTATTGCAAGCACTGCTAAGCGCATATTTTGGCAGATCATCAAATGAATTTGCTTAAAAGCTTAGTATAGAATGTAGTCATTAAGAATGTGTCAATGGGAGACTTTGGTACGCTAGGTGGTAGCTGACTTACCGGGTAAATTTCCATCGTTT
>CM021532.1:5601625-5614824 GCA_010994315.2 Pisaster ochraceus
AAATAAATAAAAAATACATAAATAAATAAATAAATAAAATAAATAAATAATCAAAATTTAATCTTTCATTAAGACCGTAAAAAATATGGAGATAAAACCAAATAGAATGCCCCAGAGTGCAGATTAGGGCTTTTAAAACAAAAGATAAATGTATGTAGGTATATAGGCTTCGAGCTCGCACGCTTTCGCGCTTTGCGCTCACAGTTAAAAAAAATTTTTTCAACAGCCTATCACATCTCTGGTTTATACATGACAAACACAACTCTAAGCCAATGATTGATCTTCCTTTGACCTCATTGGGGATGCTGTTTGAGCTATGTGCCACACACAACTCCCAGCCAATGATTGGATCTTTTTGTTGACCTCATTGAGGGCGCTGTTTGAGCGTACGCAACACATACAACTCTCAGCCAACGGTTGGTCTTATTTTGATCTCTGAGGGCACTGTTTGATGGACCTTCCAAAAGATTACTTAACTCTCTGTTGCACATTTAAAAAAAAATATTAAAAAAAATCTCAAGACACATATCAAACACAGACACGTGTAATTTTTGCTGCCCTTGACAAGTTATATTACCTCAAGTATTGGGACAGGACTTAAGGAATATGTCACCTGGCTGAAACTTTCCCCAGGACACCTATAAAAAGTGCGTCGTGACTCTTATTGGACAGTCGGTATTCCTTGGGGGGTCTTAGAGATTGGTGCTCTACCTCAGATAAGATGATTATTCTTTGGACATCTTGACCTAATTAAAGGAAACAAACTTGTTCCATTCCAAACTGGTGGTTTTACATGTCTGTTCTATGTCACCATTCAAAAATGAGGAGAGAGTCACTTAATTGGTCTTGGCATGAAAAAACGAAGGTAAAAGTGAGGGTCACACTTAGTCTGTCTCATTACTTTGAATATCCGTTTATAGATCAAAGCAGGCTTAATCATGTTGAAGACACCACCATTAGAAAACTGCAATATGTCTTTTGAACATTGTTAGCTTACACCAAGACCAAGTCGAGGGCAACAGAGACCTTAGGTTCGGCGAAACTTCTGGCCTTTGGTGATGGCGTACAAGATAGATCTTTTGCATGTGACGTCACTAGACGGGGTGACAGTCTCATAGAGCTTTAAAAGAAAGACATTGTTCATTGCCCCATCCTGTGAGCTGTGTATATACATTCATCATATAGTTTCACTCCTAACATTACTACTGTATGTCTAAGATGGTGTCGGGATGACGTCAATGGTTTATCGTGTTCACCTGTCTGAACGTTCGGGCAGCTGGGTCATTCTGGATCAAGATAATGATTAACGATTTCTCCGGAGACCATGTCTATCTTGTGGAGCACCTACAATACAGTGTACCTCCTCAGGCACTTTGCCTGCAAGATCTTCCTGAAGAGAGTGTCTCAGTGGTTATTCATTGCTTGCTGCCATCACCAATGCGCATTTTAAACGTCTTCAACAAATCCAGAGAATAAAGCAGCCGGTGTGATTTGTGGCGCCAAAAGACGTGAACTCATATCTACTTACATGGCTGGGCTTCATTGGCTACCTGCCCACAAACATGCCAACTTTAAATTGCCTGTAAATTTCTGTAAAATTTATAAATGCCTCTTCACCAGAATACCTTTCCTCTGATACCGTTTTATACAACACTCTAAAAGCAGTTTTCATCACTATCTTCATTCATCAGCTGACCACACAAGGCTTCATATTTCTTGAACATAATCCTTTCATTGGCGATAAAGCCTATTCAGTCGCAGGACCTTGGCTTTGGAACATGTTCCCCACTCCTGACATTTTAGAGAAGCTATTTCTCTGAATGATTTCAAGAAACTGCTAAAACCGTATCTGTTTTCACACGGTGTTTGATTTTTCTTTTCTTGTGCTATGGTAGCAGATATTTTTTTAACACTATTTTATACTGCCCCCAACATTTGCCCAAGAAAATTTATGTGGAAAGTAACAAGTGAACTTTTTTGTTGTTTTTTTGTGGAGATTGCCTGGAAATGGTTGCCAGTAAATTGCCCCGTGTGACATTTTTGCCCCATATACTCGGCATCTTTGATTTGAAATGTGCTGTCAAACCTTAGCTGGATTTCACCAAGGGCCAAGATGAGCAGTCAAGATGAGTTCTGAAAATTACAATAGCATTTTTGTATAGTATTATTATTATTTTATCTTTCTGGTAATGAAAAAAGCAACAAGCGCTGTGACCCGTAGGCCTGAAGACACACGTGAAGAGAAGATGATAAAGAAATGTCAGTTTAAGATGAGGGAGGAAAACACTAAAATAGGGAACCCCATGCAATCAGGTAGGGACCAAAAACCCAATCCACAAACAAGGCCCTGGTCTAGGATTCGAACCGGAAGGTCACAGAGAGGTGAAGTGTATAGGGAAGAAATCAGAGAGCCAATGGGTATGCCATTATATTGTACTGTCAACAAGTACGATGAATTCATTGGGTATCACATTAAGAGCAAACTTAGTGCTTTCTGCAATCGGGCCCTCTGAGATTGACAACCTGTCAAAATGGCGCTCATCTGAAGATGATCATGAGATGCGATCGCTATCCTCTTTGCACATCGCAAGACCGTCCATCACACTTTCTTTATCACATCCAGCACCTGTGTACTCCTGTGGATTCATTTACACCGTAACTATACCTACAAGTGTGCAGCCGTGAACATTTCGACACCGGCATTGTTTGATTGGAGTTGACATACTTTTACCTGTGTGACATTTCACAGGTCCAGTCGATCAGTCATTCACCAAGCCCAGTGTTTTCTGTTGCACCAAGCAGATTATAGTTTTTGCAGTCATTATCCAAACAGACATGTATCCATCATGCAAAAATTAGATTAACCTTATCTTGGAGTGGAACCTGTTTGGACACATGTTGCCGATCACAATACTGATGTTACGCTTTCCTGTCGAAAACTGGTTCGTTCATTGCGTGCACCTGAGCGCGTACGATGCTCAGCGCACTCGTGTTGGTGGCACTACGGTTCACAACTACTCAGCTAACCTTTTATCCATGATGGATCATTATTTTATGCTAATGAATGTGATTGATTGCTGAACAGGTTTAACCCAGTTTGCGTCTTCCGAACAGCAGGTAAAAGATGCAAACTGAAGGAAATTTAATTGGAGAGCAGGCGGCGGGATACTTTGAAAGAAAAAATGGTCCAGGTGTGGTTGGTACTGATGAGTCAAGGTGAGTTGGTATCAGATCTGGGACCAAGCGAAGAAAGTGCTAAGCAAATTGTTAAGCATAGAAAACTCTTGCTTTGCTGAACAATTTTACTGCCTAGAATGTGAGTACAGTGCTTACGACAGGTGTCCCTCAAATTTTCTTCTCAACGGATTTGTGTTTTTTTGTCCCGGTATACATGGTACTGTACCAAACACCTGTTACTCTCCTGGGCCCAATGCCACAGAGCTGCTTACCAAAATAAGTTACCAGCCAAAACTATTATGTCATATGCACCAACTTTGAGTGGTATCCTGATAAAGTTTGCTTAGCAGAAAATCTTTATGCAAAATGGTGTCATTTTTTGAGACCATGGGTTCCAATCCTTTCAGTGCTTTGTATTCATTGAGCATAAAACTAATTGCTTCTCTTCACCCGGGAAGATATATATGTGCAGGTCTATAATTTCTCCTGCCCAACTGGCTCATGTAAAAAAAAAAATGTCCACAGTACACAAACCATGGGGCTTCCTGATAATACATGTACCTGTTGTACATACTTTCTGGATCTAGTGTAAACGCGGTGCAGATCTTGTTATTACCTGGAAGTTGAAGAGGATTCTAAACAGCCCTTCGACACCACACCAACATTTCTCTGATTATTTGTCTGTTATTTGCAACTTGAAACAAAACAAGTCTTCTTTTCCTGTCAATGGTTAATAAACACAAAAAACCCATGTACCTACCAAGTAGTGGGTTTTTTTTTTTCATGAGAGAAAAAGAACTTGTAGAAGTCTGAAGATGGAACATGGCTTTTGTATGGGTCACTTCTTTACTTACATTGACCTACAATTGCAGTTGGGATCAATCTTGGACACAAGAGCCCACTTTAGAAACTCAGTTGTCGGAAACTGGAGATGGATTAGTAGACCCTGGCTTTCATCAACTCCCTGGTCATTGCCGGCGAAGTTTATCAGCCCCAGCAATTGTCAAAAAATTTGAACCAGCAGCCTAGAGGCGTAGGACCTTTCACCTCAGAGCTTGAGAGGAAACTTGGAGAAGCATTTCATGATGGCACCATTCATGGATAACCTTCTGCGAGTCTCCAATGAATACATGCCTTTCATTACAGCGGGCGATGGCGTACAGAAGCCCGTGATGAGTCAAGCGCCCTTGTGCAAATGAAATTATGTTTATCGACCGTCTGATCAGCGCAACGTATGGCAGTAATTTGAAATTAAAATGTCTTTTCCTGTAACATACGGGGAGACGGAGCCTCCTGATGTTCATTCGGAGTCGTGTCAATTATACAAATATGAGTGACGTGTTTATCTCTGTGATTTATCAAAGTTGGATGTTGTCGCTGGTCGCCTCGCGCTGACGGATGCCCATCTCTCGTTGCCACCATTTAGACCCTGTTTATAAATAGACTTCAAGTTAAAGGTTATTTGGCAGACCATAAGAATTGTCGGCTGACATTACGCCATGTACGTAGTACACTTAATGACATAATTTTTATTTTTCATTTTTTTCACATTTTTTTGGGAGTGTCATTTCCCTCGAATTAGTCTTAAAAGACAGTGATCTCGAAAAAGTTGTTTGAAGCGGATGCGATTTGGCAACATTCCCAGGCGCTCCCCCTCCCAAAATTTCAGTGAAAGCTGTTAAAAAACACAACTTGCACTTT
This sequence comes from Pisaster ochraceus, assembly GCA_010994315.2. Classification (NCBI taxonomy): domain Eukaryota; kingdom Metazoa; phylum Echinodermata; class Asteroidea; order Forcipulatida; family Asteriidae; genus Pisaster; species Pisaster ochraceus. The sequence goes on from CM021532.1 coordinate 5,606,504, forward strand.
CTGCTCAGTGTTCATTCTGCAGCAGTTCGTGATCTACATTCATGTACATAAAGTCCCACTAAGAAGCACGTTAAGAAAAACTATTGTTATTATTATTATAGTATCTTTCTGGTAATGAAACCAAGGGACCCTCAAAAGCGACTAGCACTGTGACCCGTAGGCCTGAAGGTACCTGTGTAGAGAAGACGATGAAGAAATGTCAGTTTTAGATGTGGGAGGAAAACCCCAAGTAGGAAAAACCCACGCAGTCAGGTAGGGACTGAAAACCCAATCCACATACAAGGCTCCGGCCGGGGATTCGAACCGGGGCCCCCAGAGGTGAAAGGCAGGGAAGGAAACCACTGAGCCAACCTGACTGCCCCAAAAATTGTAATAAACTTTTGGGTGGAACCATGTATGAAACTCATTTGGGAGAAGCATTTTAAAACAGTATTCTCTGCTCAGAGAAGACTGGTGGAAATGTTGAGATCCCACTGGCTCTTCTCAGAGCCACCCCTTCTCCCAAGAGTTTTACACATGGTTGCACCTGAAAGTTTATCACTAATTGTTTTTTCTTATAATCCACACCATAAAAAGCTTCAAACACCACTTTAAGAAGTACCTTGTTGATGCACTTGTAGTAACAGTTGCCAGAACTCTTCTTGTACAGCTGAGTTTTTATATATTTTTTAATAATTGTGATGATTGATAGAGTGAGGTGGTAGAATTAACTGTGACGATGTTTAACACGCTATTTCAATCTTGACACATGTGCTGATTCCATGTGAAAAACATCACAGATGGTTCAGTCGTCATGGCCGGGGAAATGTTCAATTATTTTAATTTTAATACTGTTTGTAAAGCAAGTTATTTTATTTTACATGTTGGCATCGGCCCAAATGACCCTTTGGGAACTGTCTCACGCCTGGAATCACATGTACACCGAGGCCAGCCTCTCTTCCCCTGGTCTTGGCCTTGGTACCCCCTTCAAGTGTTTCCCATAGACTTAAGATGGTTTTCAATGAATGTGCCCTTTGCAAAATGAAAATGGCCTTACCCTCTCTAAAGTAAAAGTCCAGGCCTTTTTCTCTATTGTAAGGTTGATAAAAAAACTGTTTGATTATGAACTGCTCAATATATTTCATGTCTTTAATTTCAATGGACAAGATTAATTTTTGCATCTATTTATATTTAACGTTTACTCCAGGTGAACACATATATTTCTTGCGTGTCATCAAAGAGGAAAATGGTAAACTAAGGCCGTGTCCGAAACGGCGACTTCGGCTACAGCTACAGCTAGATCAGCGCGTCTGCCAGTGTTGAAGTATAGGCAGACGCGTGCGATTTAGCCGTAGCTGTAGCCGAAGTCGCCGTTTCGGACACGGCCTAAGTGAACTAGAATGCAAAGCACCAAAATGTCAAGTGTCAAGTTGTGTTGATTGATTCACATGCATTGATACACAAATGTACTGTATGCATGTGTAATTTCTTGTCCGAATTTGAAACTTCTACCATTGCTATATAAGGGTGTTGCTATAGGTCTGCACGATTCAAGGCTCATTAATGTTTTGGGATAGGAGTTTGGGTCTTAAACCTCCTGTACTTGTTTGTTTGTCTCATTAAACTCTTTACTTGCATTAGTCGTACAGCTGATAAATAGAGAACATTGACTTCGAAAACTTTTAGTGAAACTTCGTTGGCAACCAGTCATAATCAATGTTGGTTCTGAGTCAACTGTATAATATTACACCTACATGAGTCAAAATGTCTGCATTGAGTGAGAACATGTCATGAGTCACACATCTTTGATTGATGTTGGATGATTACACCCTTTACACATTTATCCAAGATGTCGTATTTTAACCACAGAGAGGGTAGCAGAGTACGACAATAAAAAGCTGTTGATTTGCAAATTCTCCTCCGTGGTAGTCATTTGTGTTACAACATAGTCAAGGCTCGATGACGTTGTTGTAAAAGTACAGTCATCGTCCTTTGTGCCAGCCCCGCTCTGTTTGCTTTAACTCTTTCGAAATTGTATCCCAAAACGTGCTAGGAAAATGGGAGCGAAAAGTTCCCAAAGGGTAAAACCTGAGGAGCATGGTAGGGTCAGTGACTGTGCCCCCCCCCCCCCCGATTAATTTACTTCCGTCTTGACACCTTCTGTGGAGATTAAATCTGTCGATATGGCTCCACCGGGAAAGTAACCCCCTGCAACCAGGAGCAGAGTGATAATCAGTCAAATGTGGACATGATCGAGCCCAGGCCCCCCATGGTTATTAATCCAACGTGAAAATCGTTCCCGTGTATTTTGGGATGTTGGATTTATGTGTGGGATGCATCAGGACTGTTGCCATTACTAATTAAAAAAACAAAACCGGAAGAAAATTTCAGGTAGCATGGGGGGGCTTGATGACATATTATTTCTGATGGAATCCCTGTATTTTGGTTTTTGTGATAAGGATCATGTACTCCTTCCACATGTTTCCACGTTTGAGAGTCTGGGTCTTGCCCGAGCCAAGGCGGCCACACACTCCCTGTGTTCCTAATTTCCTGACCTGGCCAGCAAACGCGTCTCCTCGGCACACCGCTGTTGTAAAGCATCTGAGTGATCCAAGAGTTTCCCCTGACTGACAGATTGCACCCCTACCACCACCTCTGTCCTTCTCCTGGATGCAATGCCGCCCAGGCTCTGGTGACAGGCTTCCCTTAATCAAGTTCCCCTCCTGTCCTCCCCGCAGACCGTGGTCTAACCGCTTCCAGATGCGCCCAGCTTCCCCATGCCACATCATTTGCGTTCATCCGTGACACCGGCTGGAGATTCAACGGCAAAGCGTGAAGCATCCCAGGCCTTGTTTTGTACTCGCCTATTATGTTACGCTTGCTCTACTCTGATTAGGGGTGAAACTTGACCCTAAACAACAGCGGGTGGAAGCCAAACAAAAGAGTTGTTTTGAAAAATAGCATTGCTCTGAGTCTCCCAAAACCATCGACTGTATAAAACAAAACTGAGTTGGATCACATAAACCCACACTGCACCTGTATCTATGTTAGTAGTTGGCACAGCTTGTATTTGTAGGTTGTATTCTATGTTTGATATATTTTTATTGTTTGTATTTTGATGTAATTTGTAGTGTATCTTTTATGGTAATTTGCGCACTAGAAATGTAATAAAGTATTGTTGTTATTATTTTCAGTATACCGCTTTCTACTTAGCTTTGGTCATTTGTAGGCTTGGATGGAAAACTTCTGTTTAAGTTTTCCGTCTGTTAAGATTTCTTTACTTTACAATTACTAGTTTGTCACAATATGTTATGTGACAACCATTTTCAAAGTATTTGGTCAGGATACAACCATTTTCAAAGTATTTGGTCAGGATTCAACCATCTAAAGTCTTTTAAAAAAAAAGAAAAGAAGAAGTAGATTTTCAGTCATTTTTGTGTGTGTGGATTCATCAACTCAAGGCTAATTAACTTTGTGTTTGATAAAAAGACTTTCCTTATTGGATAGGACCCAGAAAGTAAAATGCCTGTTTGGAGTCGTCAATAATATACAGAATGTTTAGGGTGCCACAGATTCAGACCCAAATTGAACTGTATTTTGGGGGGAATGTCTTGTACAGTTCTCATCCTTTTTCTTAAATTCACAAAGGCATGAAGTTTAAATCTACTGTTTTAACTGACAGTAGACTGATGCAGCACATGTAATCATGCTTATTTACTTTGTTTGACAACAGAAAAGAAGCAGCAGCGGAGTCGACTCCTCAGATTGCAGATGCTAGAGAGAGAATCAAAATCGGCCGCCCCTCAGTGAACAGCAGATTGGGCTATCATCATGCAGCGAGCAGCAGCGACAGCAGCGGGAGTGACAGTGACACCGGCGGCGAGTTCGCTTCCGGCAGCATCCCCAACCTCAAGATCATGGTCGCTAACGACCCAGACTCTTGGGATGATGATGACGACGACGACGACGACGATGATGATGAAGACGGAGAGGATGAGGAACAGCAGCAGCAGAGAGGGGTTCAGGATCTGAGGAGCCGTCTCGAGAGTCGCCGCACAAACAACAAATTACTCAAAACTCTCCCATCACTGTCAATACAAGTGGAGCAAGATCATTTCTAGTGTTTGTGAACAGGACCCACTCCCGCAAGATAAGAGTACAGTCATGACTTGACAGTCACAAAATGTAAATACTACCAAGGCCATATTTCATAGAGCTGCTTAAGTAGAAAAAAATTGCTGATTAAAAATGATTTTCTGCTAAGCAGGATACCAGTCACAGATAGTACATGTGACTTGGTATTTCGGCTGGTTCTGATAAGCATGATTATTTGTGGCAAGCCACTTTTCGTGCTCAAGCAGCTCGATGAAATTGAGCCCTGGTGTTGTATTGCCTTGAAATTTCAAAAGTTTAACATCAAAACATGTTATTTTGTGACTTTTTCGTGTCCTGCCATACTTTGGGCACATTTGTAGCCCCAAAGTGATATGCGAACATGTAGATACCAGTGAAAAGCTTTTTTTAGATTTGACAAAAAGGTGTCCCCTTCAAAAGGTAAGGGAAAGTGACTTTAATCTTATTTTATTTTAGATGATCACAAATGAACCAATATATAAACTTGTTGAAACTTATTGACAAACGGTGTATATACATTCCCCTTTTTTAGAAACTTTTAACTGGAACGTACATGAAGATCAGACTTGTAATTTACACTTTTATTTGATTATGTGTACAAACTGTGTACATATCAATCCATGTACACATCTCCACAACGAATGCTGAATTTCCATTTTACATAATGGATGGATTTTTAAGGGTTTATACTTCAGAAAGTTCCACTTCTAGTAACTAATGTTAACCAGTGCTAAAAGTGAGCAAGTTGGACAGCTAACTAATGATAACTTGTGTTACCAATCAGTGAGGTGGACCGCTTACCATTGTTAACTGGTGTTAATTATGAGCAAGTTAGACTGCTAACTAGTGTTAACTAGTGCTATAAATTAGGAGCAAGTCAAACTGTTGTCAACCAGATTATGAGTTGGACTGCTAAGTAATTCATGAGGGTTGTAGACTGTTGATGATTATTGGTTAACAGAAGTTATAAATGAATGAGCTTGTTAACTTGCAGTACCGTTGAACAGCATTTCTAACAAAGGTTACCTGTAAATATAGTAGTTCAACCTACCTTTGTCCAAATTGGCCTTACACCCAAAGAAATCTAGTCAGATCACCTTGTCAAGATTTGCTAGAACGTCACCGTTCTTTAATTGCATTCAGTTACAGACGAGACAGGGATCAAGCACCAAGCGTTGCAACCTAGGGTGGAGGGCTGGTTCCAATTAGTTAACCAGACTAAACTAACCACCATTGACTAGACAGGGCCCGGGTGTACATGTAGATAGTTCAACTGTAGTTTTAGTTTTCCATACTTTTTCTTGGAGATAAGAATTGAATGTACTATGTATCATCCAAAATGTAGAATATGCACACACACAGACTGACAAACAAGACTTTCCAGATCATTTCATTGCTAAAGAAAGCAAGTGCGTACGATTTGCCTTAACGAAATGAAAATCTCAATTGTAATATTTTCATATTTTGCCAATATATTTTTCCCACTGTTTCTAGAATCTGGCTATTAATCTGTGTTATTTTGACGACGGTTTCTATAAAAGTAGACATGAAGAATCGATTAACATGAGAGAATCTCATGCAAAGTTCTGTATTAATTCTAAGTTAATAACTAAACCAAACATGAGAATTATGTGCAATCTTAGGGTTGTGGGAATTTTGTGATTGTTTGGTCACAGAAGACTGCGGAGCATGTTCAGGGATGCCTAGTTTTCGCATTAGTTAGGTGCACGATAAACTTTTTTAATAACTTCGCTTGTTTTTGTTTTTTTTACTTTCGGCTTATTAGTACTCCCAAAACCCTGTTGGATTTTTTCATTATTTGATAAATATATATATATATATATAATTTTTTTTTTTTTTAAACCAGGCTGTTCCGCTTCCATAAATTTAAGTTTTGTACCCTCTAGAACTGTTCCAATCAAACTTCAGAGAAATATGGAAACTGCTCATAAAAACACATTTTTAAGTCCAGATAATGATTGTTTTGTAACCAATCACAGTAGCCCACGCTTACCCTTGTTAAAAAATACAGGCAATAACCAATTAATATTTCCCGCTTTGTTGCCAAATGTTGAAGTTTATTCACCAGTGGGGGTTTCTCTCTGGACCCCCCCTGTGTTGCAAAGTTGCAGAAACACCCCGAGGATGAACAACAGCAGTGATTCATAACAATAATGTAGTGCGTTAAACTTGTGAAAAAATTGTTTGGGAAATTGACTTCAAACGCATCCTGTGCCGACAGAAACGCTCCCCAACAAAAGCCCTGAAGGACCTGTTTGTGAAAGGGTTGTTGGAAGTTAGTGAACATGTCGGTGGCAAATTGTTTTTTTCTTAAGCTCTGTGGTTTGGTGTTTTGTAAGGTAGAGTGCAAGTCAATCCCCTAACCACAGATTAGCCGCGCTTGGCATTGGAGCTTGTTAACAGTGCAATGTTCTATTTTGGGGAATATATGTGTTTTGTCAGTCAGGGTTATAATGTGGTGGTTTTTTTCAACATAATATTTGTCAAGCTACAAACTTGTTGACGGGTCCTCACATCATGCTACGGGCGTCCCAAACTTTCACACTTATTCACATGACAATCAAACCGCTATCGCAAAATCGGACAACGGCTTTACTATGTCGTCTGTTGACTGACTGAAGTTACAAACATGTTATGTTGGCTCGTTCCTGTTTGAAAGAAAATTAAGATGACTACATTTAAATGTCTTTGTTAAACAAGTGTACTTTAAAAAATAGTAATAATAATTGCTTATAGAGACTTCTTATTAAACAGGAACTGTTGTTTATAAACCGCACAAACATGTGGTGATTTACCTGTACATATTAAACTACGCATATCTTTGTGAAATATGAACAGATGAAGTAAAAGGGTACAAGAAGTTGCGGGGGGAAAATGAGAGTGTTAATTAATTTGTAAAAGAGAATTTGGATATAAGTCATTCTATAGATGCTGTAAGATTGATCAAATTTGGATACTTTTTAGGATAGGGAAACATGATAGTTGACAGGGCAGGTGTCTGTCATAAATATTTGGCCAAAGTGGTGGAAATACAGTGTAGTGCTGTGGTTGCTATGATTGATTTTAACAACCTTGGCACTTGGCATGTTAACATTGGAGCACAAAAGTTGCCTTGCACAGCGTGTGTGATTCGCAATAAAAAAAAATGCAAGCAAGCAGTTTTGGGTTGTACATAAATCCTGATTTCCAACACTTTCAATAATGTCACCCAAACTATCCCTTTTGGTATCATACTTCTACCACGATTGGAACTCCTTTCTCCCAACGGGGGATATTAATGGTCCGCAACGGATATCATACAGTACATGTTGGCCTTCTATGGGCAAAGTTGTGTACTGGGACTAAAATTAACTTCATGCTTATATATTAAAGGAGTATTGTATAAAAAGAGATATTATTCGAGAAGGGAACTGCACCTAGTCTTGAGCCGAATGCCAACGGAAAAATTCTAACTATTTGAAACTCATAAATGTAGAAACTTTTGAAGGCCATGCCATACAGGGCAATCTTTACAGGCAATTTGGAGGCAACCAACTGCTCTGCATGCAAAAGGAACGCTTCAGTATAGTGCAACAGAAAATTACCGAACACTCAGTCCCCAAGAAAATGATGTGGAAATTAGCATGTGAATGAGCTTCCTTGCAGGAGATTTAACCTGGAACTTGTTGCCTGTAAATTGCCTCGTTTGACATGACCCTATGTCTTTTGATGGAAACTGTTATCATACTGTAGCTGTCTTTACTACATTCCTTGTTTATAACAAACAAAGAACAAACAAAGAACAAACAAAAGTAAGTTGTTCCGAGCTTTGCTGCGAACACCTAAAAAGAAGGGAGGGGGAAAAAAAAATGGTCAGACAACTTTTTCTTCCTGCTTCCTTTTGGTGACATATTTCAATGGAAGCAAACCTGGATTGAAGTGGATGCCACACAGTGTTTGTGTGGTCTACTTGATCTCACAGCGCCAATACAAAATTCCTCAGGTTGTTTTTTTTCTTATGGAAGTACCCCCCCCTTTTTCCAGAAATAACCTTGCTCCCTTCCAAAATGAAATGTCCAGTCTATGAAAATGGCCTGTACTATGGAGAACGTCTGTTGAAATGATGCACAAAACAGTCATCAGACGAACATGCACCTGTACATCTCAACATCCGCTCTGGAAGTCAATGAATTTGATCTCGTTGAAAA
>CM021532.1:5614834-5625039 GCA_010994315.2 Pisaster ochraceus
GGGCAAAGAGAAAGAAGAAGAGAGAAAGGGAAGTCAGCTGAGCTATTTTCTACGTGCCTCGGCGTGAAGCCAACTGCACCGATTAAGAATTAGGGCACATGCGCAGAGAGGTGTTACAAGCGGCCGTCACACTAAAATGTGAGACTATGACAAACATTGTCTATCATCGTCTCATGTAGGAAACTATTGGAGGGAAACACCCCCCATGCTGATTGTATTAAGGTGTGAATGTTTCATGGTTACTGTCATAGGCACTGACTCATCAAAGTAGATGCTTGAATGTTGACATGGGAATTATGCGGTTAGAGTCAGACCTCATCGTGTGCTGGAAATAGAGTGTTGCAACACCTAGCTTTATGCGGGTACTTGTATGGGGGTTGCGTGAGGCATGTTGAGACAAACCTCATCATGTGTGGTGAATACAAATGTCACAACGCCTCACTTTCGTGTGAGTACTTGTATAAGGTTGAGGCAGCACGAGAAATCGTGCTCAAGAGTCAAACCTCATCGTGGGTTTTGAACAAACTGTTGCAAAACCTCACCTTAATTGAGTACTTGTATGGGGTTGAGTGAGGCATGAAGTATCATGCTATAAAGACAAAGCTCATCATGTGTGGTGAATACAAATGTTGCCACACCTCACTTTCCTGGAGTACTTGTATAAGATTGAGGCATCATGAGGTATCTGGCTGAAGAGTCAAACCTCATCATGTGTTGTGAATAAACTGTTGGAACATGTTACTTCTGTGAGTACTTGTACAAAGGTTGAGGCATCATAAGGTTTCATTCCATGGAGTCAACCTTCCTCAAACTTTGTGAATGTTTAAACACCTTCTTTCTGTGAATATAAGGTAAAGCCACCAAAAGGTATCATGCTATAGTGTTAAAACCTTTTCGGGTGTTGTGAATATAACCATTTCAACACTTCACTTTACGTGAATATAGGATCGAGTTATGACAGCTGTTGCTTAGCAAATAAATGTTTGTTTAGCAAGTTTTCAGAAGATTTGTTTTATGCTATTGGTCCTAGGAAAGGGTTTAATGGCAAGAATGTCATGTTTGTGCCTGGATTTGTTTACAATGTGCTGTATAGAAAGCGAATCTAAGCAATATTTTCTAGTTTTGTGTAAGTTGGTCGGGGGGGGGGGAGCGGGGAGACACACCAGTAGGTGCTCTTGGACTCGGCTTTGACATTTTGAATGTAACTTGATCTACACATTTGAATCATTGATTTGTACAGTTCTTAATTTGCTATTATTTGTACAGCCGTATACCTCAATCATTTCCAGAGAATGACTTCAATGTAAATAAAAAATGAAAGTCATAAAAAAAACTGTTTGCCTTCAAGAGTTGTATTTTATTGCGTCGTTTCTGACCCTAGTCATATACATATATATGTATAAGGGAAGTCCGATTAATCCTCTATGACCATATATTTTTAAAGAAACACTTTAACGTTTCATGTTTTCTCCAAAAGGACAAAGTCAGGTAGAACAACTTCCCAGGGGTTCTGTCCCTGTACTTGTCTGTCATCAACCCTAGCCCTCCCAAATCATTCTTAATTCTCTTTGCCAAAATGAGGGATCCAAACTGTCAAAAATGACCGAGGGGAAGGGCTGTAGGCCCAAATAACGATTGCTTATCACTGGGTCCGGCATTCCAATCAGATCTAAGTCCAGACATGTTGGTGTAAAGTGACACGGGAGACTAAGGAGGATAGAGGTCACCTGTAGCCAAGTGAGCCTTACCTGGGGAGAATGGGTTAATGCCAACTCGTTTATGACAATTGGCATCACAAAACAGTGTACAGCATGTCCTGGCCAACAGTCTGGTGCACAGAGCTCAAGGTCTGGTATCTGAGTCATTGGTGAGTGTAGGTTCCAATCCCGGTCAAAACACGTATCCTTAAGCAAGACACTTAACTATAATTGCTTCTCATCACCCAGGACTAACGAACTACAGGGTAGGGATTGTTAGAGTGAATGATAAGCAATCTATGTGCCAATGTGGCTGCATCCTCCTAGTTGAGGTGGTTTCAGGAATGCTTAGAGCCTAATAAACAGGGAGAACAATGTACAGTAATGCACTTTTAGGCACCAACTTGGCTTGAAAAAGTGCATCCTAAATACATGTTTTTATTATCTCCGTTCATAACCGATAACTGATTTTTTTCGACCTCTGTTTGACACATCCTAGCACTTTATAACCTTTGGAAAAGGTGCTCTACAAATGCCTGGTTATATTATTATTAATAATATTATGTACAATGTACATCCTGTAAACCACAGATTTTGGCACTGCATACTTTGTAAAGGACCATTTGTAATTCAGAATCGGGCTAGTTACTGTGTGAACCTGTCCATACATCATATACATCAGCATTCACAGGAAAAGACACACCAAGGAAGTTATCCCATATCGTTCAGACTAGCGACACTTTCATGACTTTATGTTTTTCACAGAACAAAAAGGGTACCTTATAAGTGTTATTGTATACCACACATACAGACCCTTGTCATTTGATTAGTGAAAATGCATCACGTGTCATTCTTTGGCCATGTAGTTTACTGCCGCGATGCACCAAATTTCATACTGGTGCCCATCTTATATGGATTACTATTGAATGCTTTGCAGTGTTGTTTCCAAATCAATCGTTCCCCACCTGTCCGTCCAATAGGGGCAAGGTTGTGTCACGGCTGGAGAGGCTGGTGTCAACATGGAGTCATTCACATTGTTTTAGAAGGTTTTTTTAAAGAGTTTTCAGAGTGTTGGCTGGACATGTACCATTTCTATTTTCAGTGAACAAATTTCAAATGACAAGAATCTATGTGTGATTTATACAAAACAATTATTGAATGCAATTTGTTCATGCATTGTCCAAAAATATAAACACACAGTGAAATCTGGCCTTTCCTTTTACTCGGCTTCGCCTTGTGAAATAGAATTGTCCAGCACATTTCACCTTTTGGTTATATTCAGCGATGATGCACTCACACACGTCCAATATTTGTATACTATTAGTATCACTAATATAGCAATACTATTAAATAGTACTACGAATGGAAACATCTTTAGGATGATTGGAACTTGTCTCAGTTTGAAAAGAAAAAAGAAAGAAATTCAAAACGGGGTTATTGTAGTCACACTTGCATAACGATCTCCTAAAAACTAAAGAAAGAATATTTTAATAAAGCATTTTTTTCTTCTTCTATCAAATGGATTCAATTGGTGCAAAATTTTGAGGATGATGAGTTGTCAAACCAAATGTATTGTGACTGTTTTGGTTCCTTTGTAATCATGTGATGTCAAGCCATCTGTACTGTAAGCAAAACAAATGCGACAAAAACAAGCGTAATCCAACCCAGCGCCAGTGATGTCGCTTACGGTGTCCCAAGACGATACGATCGTCCACCGGGCAAAGCCTCAATCTGTCAAATTGAAATCTATATCTAGGGGTGATCTATGACCAGTTCCTCGTCAGTAAACAAAACCAAACCAAAAAAGAGAGCTTTGTCTTGTCTGAAGATAACTAAATCAAAGCCGACTCCTGAAATAATTTGATTAGTTTTTTTCCCCGCGTAATTGAACGATAACTTCCAAAGCTTCATTAGTATCGATCTAACTACATCCTCTGATAGTAGAGCATGTAAGCCTTCTGCGAGAAGACTTCCTTCCTCGTTGATGCGTAGACACTCTCATCGGAGACACACAGCCAGTTGTCACTGAGAGGTTCCGTGCCAGTAGAGGGCGCTCTTCTGAATGTTAGGAAGTGTCCGGAGTACGCGTCTCCCTGGTGGACGACAGCCGAGGCGAGCCTGTATATTGAGTCTGCTGATCGCCAGCTGTCAGGAAAATGCAAATCAACGAGACAGTTTCAATTCAGATAGAGTAGATCGTTGCCATGCGCATTTTTAGTTTGCCACACAAAGTTCTTTTTTTAAATCTCTTTGTCAAATGCTTGAAGGATTTTATTATATTTTCCTGTACCTTTGGCTTGAGACCCTGCCCTCCATCCTCTCGTGTGTTGTTGTTCCGTCCTGAGCTACAGGAAACCCAGGTGCCTGCTGGGAAATTCTAGGCGACAACTGAGGTACAGAAATGCCGACCGGGGACTTACTTCCACTCTTTGCCAAGAAGTTGCTGCCAATGAAACCATGACTAGTCTTCCTGCAGACAACAGTTTAATTTTTAAAACCTTTAAGCGTGGTCATTACCATTAACCTTTGAGCATTTGCAGCAATGGAGGAAATTGTCTCCATGCCCAGGTCATTGCCTGCGTTGTGTTTTATTCGTGTTATAATACTGTCAAAAAGCCACACGAACTTTCCATTGGTGGAACAACAGAACAACAAAGTGTTATCTGGTCTAGTAGACATTTATATTTTCTTCACCGAGGAGAAAGTGCTTTGCCCTTTCAAGAATAACATATCAGGCCTATTGTTTTTACAAAATGGGGAAACAATCTAGCTACACATCTTTTGCATGGAGCCACTGCCTTTAATGCACACATTAATGCTACACCCATCTTTTGGGCAGTCATGGCAGTAGGCCTAGTACTGGTGACCTGGGCCCAATTTCATAGCGCTGCTTAAAGGTAAGCAAATTTGCTTAAGCGTAAGCGTATTTCACAGGTTAGCAAGAATATTAGGTAGCCCGTCTTGCGCGTTCACCATGAATTTGCATTGTTACGCCATTCATTTTCATACAGCAAGCACCAGAAGGTTTTCTTGTGCTTACGGTTAGCAGTGCTTTGAAATGGAAATCGCACAGTGAGCACAAAATCGGCTGTTAAGCAGCTCTATGAAATTGGGCCCTGCTGGCGACCTATAACTTACAGTAAGTGCTGGTAGGCTAGCATGCGATTTTCCCGCACTTTTGTTTAGCAGGGGTATGACATGGAAATCACACAGTAAGCACAAAATCGGTAGTTAACCAGCTCTATGAAATTGGGCACAGCTCACCAACACTTAAAAGGAAAATGTCCTTTATCAGTTATAATATAATTTCCAGAATGAATAGAGTAGTCACAATAAACAAATTTCCTGTTTTAATAAGACAAACTTCCTCCACCAGCTTAGGAACTAATTTTCCTTTTCCACACAGGGGATTTATGCTGTTAACTATAAAACAAAATGACACATAAAAAATTAAAAAATAATACAAGAAAATGAACAAACAAGTAACAGTACACTACAGCTGTCCCACAATTTTACACTTCCTGAGGTAAAACAGAACCTATGGTTTGAACATCTAAAACATTTTTCAACAGTTTTATAAAGTGTGGTTTTTTTTTGGTTTTTTTAGCCTTCGAGAAAGACTCTGCTAGGGTTGAAACGTCAGGCCACTAACTATTTTTTTGCAGTTTTTTAAAGGTAAGAAGTATTGGAAGAATGAGAAAGTTTAACAAAACGGTGTTATTAAACTGTTAAATGGACCATCATCTACATGCACACATACAAGTTTTACACAAAAACAACTAGATTCTCCTCTACAAGTAATAACACATAAAAAACTGAACCATCATTGACTTATTTCCCATTTCCAGTGGAACATAATTATCTGTAAAAAAAAATTTGTCAATGAGGACTCAACACAGAATTCTATTTCATTCTATTATTATACTAAGGATTTGTTTTTAAACATGGATCCTGACCTGCATGAACTACACAAAATCAATTATATACCATCGTGTACACGTAATACACCAAACAAGTGGATCATCCTGCCTGTACTCTGTCTTGCATTTGAGTCCACAATTCTCGAGTCCGACTTTGAGTCCAAGTCATTTGTCTCAAAGCTCAAGTCTGAATCCAAATCATGAGTCACTTAAACTTTTACAAGTATTTTGAAAAATAAAATAATAACCCAAACCTGACAGATATTTATCAAGTTATAAAATTAATGGAGAAAATATTTGGTCTACTTCTCATTAGTTTTTACTAAATTAAAGACCCATCTCATAACAAATTAAAAAACAATGTAAAAACACCAACAAACTGTAGTAGGAGGCAGGCTGAAATGTGAATGAAACCCTGAAGCCACAACAGTATACATGTAGTAGTAGCCACTCAAAAAGGAACATTCACTAATTCCACTATTTTGTAAGAGTATTTTATATTTTCAAATAAATAACACTTTGCTGTTTGGTCCAAGTCCCAAGTCCCAGTAAAATTAGTCAAGTTGGAGTCCGAGTCCAAGTTCGATTGATCATCCGGACCCAGGTCCGAGTCAGAGTCATTGAAAATATGACTCCAAATGTGCTTGAGTCCGAGAACGAGTCACCAGTCACAACACTTTATGAAAGTCACAAAAAACAAGAAGCAGTCTTCACAATACCTTTGTGGTTGCTGGGACGGCATTGGGTCCTCCTCTGAGAGTAACCTAAGTAACTTGACACCACTCTGCGCTGTAGTTTGAGCCGTGTAGTTGGCGGGGGTTGTCTGTTTGTAGAGACTCATGTCTAGATACTCGGGGACTACAATGTGCTCTTCACGCCTTGAGGGGAGACCGTTTGAGAGCCATGTCACACGTTGGAGATGGATACAAAGGCAATGTGGCAGCTAGGAAAAGAAACATTGGAAGAATATATGCTCATAACGGCTCTTCTTACAGTGCATTTCCAAGAAACGGTCATTTTTGTGCTTCGAACATCATTACCCAGTTACAACATGAACAAAGAGGGGAAAAGATGGTGGAAGTTATGCTCAAGTGTCATGACTGGGATTCGAACCCACATCCTGATGACTCAGCCACCAGGGCCCAATTTCATAGAGCTGCTTAAGCAGCAAATGGTGCTTAACAATGTATTGCTTAGCAAAAATTAGCAGGATATCAGTCACAAATGGTACATGTGGAATGATATTTTGACTCGTAACTTTATTCTGGTAAGCATGATTTCATTGTGCTTAGCTATATTTTATGCTTTTAAGCAGCTCTATGAAATTGGGCCTTGATGCACAGAAGCGTTTGGCCAAGACATGTTTACTCATTCACATTTTTGTGAGGTTGGCCTTCGGGAACCAAGAATCAAGAATCCTGCATGTCAAATTAGTCAAAGTTTTTTTATTTGTTAACAATAATACAAAGGAGTGGCTTTAAGTGACGTTGTAGCAGCAGACTCACAAGATAATTCCACTGTTATTTGAGAAGTATACGCCTGTGATGTAAACAAATGAGGAATTTTCCGGTATGTCTGTTGCCAACTACATGTAGTGTCACATGTATGTATGTGTCACTGATCGCAAGCCGCAAGTAAAATTTGTTCAACGTAAATTTTCCTTCAAATGTTTGCCACAACTAATTGTACATACATGTAGTATTTGTGGCGTGTGGTGGTCGAGCGGTTTAGTGCATCGGACTCAAGTTCTGACGGCTAAGCCATCGCAGTGTGGTTTTGAGTCCCGGTCATGACACCTGTGTCCTTTAAGTAAGACACTAAGCTATAATTGCTATTCTTTACCCAGGGGGGTAAATTGGTACCTGTGAGGGCAAAGGTGGTTCTTGTGATTGATTTAGCTTTGTGCGCCACATACTTGGCAGCATGTTGGCTGTAGAGGCCTACATTCCAGGGAGCTGAGATGGTTTAAGGAATTTAAAAATAAATGGCCCAATAATCAGGGTAATAATGTTCGAAGCCCAATGATCACCTTTAATCCTTTTGTTAGACAAACCAGGATTATGAGAGATCGCTAGATGGGAAGTACTTCTGAGATTTCAGCATGCCATGGTTGATTATCAGCTATGGCTTACAGGCAAGTTTGGCCAATTCCTGGTGAACAAAAACCATGTTTTCTTGAAAATGTGTTGATTAAGTCAAGGTTTCAATGTGACAACAATTCCGTAAACTTTGCTTTGGAAAATTCGGAAAAACTTATCCCGCCTGTGAGCAGAATAGAAGAGGGGCTTCAAAGGTCAAATTCCATTTTGTTAGGCACTCTTTTTCCAATACTCCTTATGAGAGTGAGCATGGTGAGAGAAAAAATTACAAGTCTCTAACCTCGCGTTAAAGTTTGAATTACAAACGTCACTGGATGTCAACAACAGATGAGTCTGTACATTCCACAGTAGAATTATTGCATCAGTGAAAATGTCAAATTCGATGCTGTTTTGTTTTAATATCATCAAAATTCAGGAATGACCTAAAAACTTCCTGTAAAAAAATTGCAAAGCTATTATACTTAAAATGTGATGTCATTTGATGTTTTTGGAAGTTGAACAAAATTTGCACTGGAAGAGTATCAAATAGAATGGCTTTTTACACCATTTTAACCTGTCGAGGTTTAGTGACTTGTAATTTGTATTTCCACTTTTTTAAGGACACCACCTACTGAAAAATGAGTGCGTCACAAAACTGAACTTGACCTCGGAGCCCCTCTTTACCGTGACTATCCTCAATTCTTCAAACTCCAAAAGCATGGTTTGCTTCTGTTGGATTGAGGACTGCACTAGTAAACTGATTACACTTTACATGTCAATGGACCAGGCACATAATCAGCATCCACAAGAGTGGGTGTTGAGTTACGTGAACACGTACCATCTGGTGATGGATTTTGTTACAATGAGGAAGGATTCCAGTAGAATTACTCAGGGGAGAGAAGGTTCAACAGACTTCAAGTTGCAGTTTTCGTATTACGAAAGAAAAGAAAAAACCCAAGACTAGACAATCATGCCCCACTCCCACAAACAATCACTTCCACCCAAACCACAAGATCTTCAACCTGAAGGCTAAACTGAGTAATTTCCTCTCTACCAATTAACACTACCTTTCCAAGGGTAAGCTGTTTCCTGAACATCCGTCGACACTTCGGTGATAAATCCTCATTATCGATGTCATTAGTGACATTATCTGATGGCGTCAGGGTCGGTCCGTCCGTACCAGGTATCTTGCCGAACACGGATGGACTCAGTGCCGACGTGGCTTCAGAAGCGACGCTCTGATTGGCTGATGAGGATGCCGGTTTGAGAGGTGGAGGGCGGGTCTTTGGGGTTGAATGACATTTGGGCGGGGCAATGTTTGATTCGTCGGCTGGTTGTAACGATCCATCTGCGCTGGAGTCTGCATCGTTGTCACTTCCCATATCTTTATTTAAACCCTGGCGGTTCGTCGGATGATTACCGTTCACATGTTTACCAGTTGGCAATGACCGATTTGTGGTTGGCACCTGATGGCTAAAGTTTCTTTCTTGTGTTGATTCCAAGGTTTGCGAAGAATTGAGAATCTTGATTTTATCTGACAGTTCCTCATGGACACCATTCGCTAGCGCACATTCTGGAGACGGTTTTGTAACTTCCTGTGTCATTGATTCATTTGTACGGGGATTATGTAAACTGCTCTTTGGGTTTTCAATTGAAACTTGTTCGCCATTAAGATCTTGCTGTGGTTTGTCTAAATCTTTCAAAGACCTTTTTTCAACAGATCCTCCTGTTGGTAGCTTACTGGTTTTCTTGTGTATACCTGTAGCATCCTCCTCCGCATTACCGTTAATAGGTGGTTCTGATAAGCATTCTGTCTCAGCAACAGAACCATTGTCATCACGGCAACCAGTTAAAGTAAACTCAACTCCCACCTGCTGAAACGATTTTTGCACATTCTCTCCATTGTTGAGGTTTCCATGCCGATCCTCCAGTCCTGAACTGCCCGTGTCATACCCAGTGCTTGACGCATCGCTGGAGACCTTTTCTGAGGGCGACGTTCTCGTATGCAAATCCTCATCAGAGAGGCTCCTCCCACTTGGAGAAACGACACCACACCCTCGATCACTTGCCAGCCGAGCCATCCCGCAATTCGGCGGAGCTAATGTCGAAGGAGGTGTTTCTTCCATTGAAGAGTGCATCCCCTTGGGTGTGGTCACTGAAGTTAGTTCTGACAACGCAGGAGTAGTTTCCAAAGCGGGTGACACTATCCTCGAAGTCTGTGTGGTGGTCAGTGAAGAGACTGCTGGTGTCGTCACTGTACTTGATATTCTTCTTTTGATATCTCTCCTCAGTTTCGGTGTCTGAGCCAAGCTTTTTAGCTTCCTAGTTGGTGGCTGTTTGGTTCTGCCAGTGAGTTTCTTGGCACATTCAGTACATTCAACATCATGGACTAACTCAGACTGGGTGAACTTGGCCAGGATACTTTCCAGGGATAGTGTGCCAAACGCTGACACCGGAAGGGGGAGGGTCAGGCAGTCAAAGCTGCTGTATGTCACTGGATTCTAAAAAAA
>CM021532.1:5692358-5703349 GCA_010994315.2 Pisaster ochraceus
GATTAGATTTCACAGAAAATTGTGGTCCTTGTTAGAGTTGTTTTCTCATTTTCGATAAACGTGAGACTTGTACAGCCTAATTGTAAAGGTTGTATTTTTTCTTATTTGTTTTCTTACTCTAATATTTTTTTTTCCCAGATTGTCACCTGCTTTGGGAGTCGTTACGGAGACAAGGTCAGCTGTGTAGAGTTCTGGATACCCTGACCAATAAGACTACTCGTTTGGTTGCTAGAATCCAGGGCCAGACTTCATCCGAAGACGGTAGGGGTTTGTAGTAAACATCAGGATTCTCCCCCATCCACAGGCTGGCGTATTAGCTCGATAATGGCAAATAGAGGGCAGATGCGCACAAATTGCTGGCTGATACAAGTGAAATGCCAGCCAAGGATGCAGAATAAGCCTGTACATGAACATGATCCAAATCTATCAAAGCGTATTGGTACTGGTTCCAGTATGCTGTCTTGTTTATTAATTTTTAAAAACATTCAGGAAACATCCAAGAAATCCAAATGGTTATGGAGAATAGAGCCAACTGGCTAGAAGACCATCATTGATTGGGATCTGAGAATGACCCGATCAAAGTAAAGTAGAGTAAGTGAATTATAGAGCAAATAGTTTTATTGTTGTGTGTTTTATTTTATTTTGTTTACAGATAGTGAGGTAGCTGTCCAACTTCTTTCTCAACTTGGTGTTTTGTTTGTGGAAGTGGAAACAAGTGAAGATGGTGTCAAAGAGAAGAGATACACTTTTGTAACTGATGTCGGTAAGAAAAAAAATAAATAATCAAACACAGTATTGGGGTTTACCTTTTGATTTGTGACTTAACCTTCCTACTTTTGGTACCATTTTCTAGCAAGTATACAACCGTATAAAATCATTCAACTGCACAGGTAGTGAAGTTGTGGTTGCACAACCGTGCACAGAACGAACCGTTCACTGAGTGGATGCATTTAACACATGATATCATAGTGCACACTAATTATATTTAACTGGTGTTTTTAGAGAGTGCTTTATCTCAAAGCACGTAGGCCTATCATTATTATTTTTCACGACAGGTTTTTTAGAGTTGTTGAATTATGAGACCGATTTCTGTAGCACCTTATAAGTGCTGCTGCGCATTCAGCAGTCACTGCTCGTAGCGGTAACTGGGTTCTTTTACATGCATTACACATGCACAGGACCTATGGCTTTACATAAATTGCAAAACAACCTCCACTGGACCGCAGTGGCTGTAGCTCAATAAATTTTACCTGACTACAGCTATAATTATTTGCAAGACCCATCTTTCCTTGTAATTGTTTTCCTGTTTTTTTTTGTATGTTTTTTTGAAGTTTCAAATTTGTAGGATTGTGATCAGCAAAAACCACTAGATTGCAGGACTTTTTGGGGTTTTGGGGGTTACTGGTCAAATGCTAATAAATTAATACTGAACTCTGGCCAGTAGACCAGTGAGTGTTTCGTACCCTGGTGTTTATGTAAAGAAACTTTGCCTGCACGATTTATGCTAACAATTTGTTCCAGTCCTGCATAAAAACAGTTACAGGCATTTCTTTTGGGGTAAAAAGTAAACTTTTAAAAAATTAACTTAACATACCTGTACATGTACATGTACATGTATTTAAGGGGGTCCGTCCCATTTGGTTCAAATGAAGACAACTACATAGGGGGAAAGTTACCTGATCTGTGTGCTGAGAGACACAAAGTGTAAATGAGACACTCATGTAACCCCACCCAGAAGTGAAACAGATTCTCTCCAAACTCAAATGTGTATTTTCAAAAATAAATCTCTGTGTTTAATTGGCAAATGAATACCTGTTTTTCACTGACAGATGCTCAACAGAGCAAACAGACAAAGGCGGAAACTGTGCAAGACATCATCCAGCCCGAGGCAGTCTCGGCAACACCAGCATTAACCACTCCCAGTACCACAGCGGAGCAAGAAGAGAGTGATGAGGACATGGCAGACGGCTTCGAGCAGGATGACAGCAGCGAGAAGGAGAACACTGCAAACAACAGCGACGAGCCAACCCCGAAGACCACCTGCGACCTGTGTCACGAAGACCTTGGCTCCCCCGTTATGCTTGATTTCCACAAACTGCGATTCTGCGAAGTCATGAAGAAATCGCGCGTTCGCAGCCGCTTAAAGAGATGCCCCTCTTGTGGTCAAAACTTCAAGCATCAGGCGCGGCTGTACAATCACCTTGTGGAGGTACATGGTACGGAGGTATCCGAGGCGATGAAGATCCTCACCGAACTGGAGACTAACGACCCAGAACCGTTGAGTAAACCGGTTCCGACGCCTGAAAAATCCGGCTCATCTAAAGCCGTCGGCATGGAGTCGTCCCCCAAGGTGATGAAATGCGAAATCTGTGAGGAGTACTTCCAAAACCGCATCCAGCTCCGCACGCATCTGATTGAAGAGCATGATTTCTCCCGACAGAAAGCAGTAAGCAGTGTCTGCGAAGCAGTTAAATTGGCGCAGCTTCAGCACCAAGAAGAACCCGTTACTAAGAAAGTGGATCCCAGTGGCCAGTTTCACTGCATTAAATGTGACTCTATATTTGAAGAAAGTCAAAAGCTTGTACAGCATATGGTGTCCTCACATGACATGACTTTAAATAAATCGGTAAAGACGGCCAACAAACAGCGCCTCGAGCTTGATAGTTCCAAGTTTGCCTGTGATCTCTGCCCGAGTAAGTTCAGCGTGCGGGGAAGACTATCAAGGCACTTGGTTGACGTTCATCGGCTTTTTGTTAAGGTTGTCAGAAGCAAAGTGGAAAAAATGTACCCTCGGAAGAGTGACGCTGTCTTTGCTTGTGACCTCTGTTCGACAACGTGCTGCAAGCGCTATGTGCTGTCACGCCACCTGATTGCAAAACATGGCCTTTCAAAAAGACAAGTTAGGAAGAAGACCAATGCTCTGTACCCATTAGGGGATACTAACAAGTCAACAAGTGTCTCGACAAGCAGCAAGGAATATTCAAAGGGAAAGGGTAAAGCTCAAGATAACAAATCCCCAAAAAGTTCGCTTGGAAAAGGAGTTGAGTCTAACAAGCCAGAACGTACATCGAGAAGATTGGCCATGAAAGAAAAAGTCAAACACAAGGAGGAGGAGGAGGAGGAGGAGGATGAGGAGGAGGAGGATGAGGAGGAGGAGGTGGGTGAACAGGGTGACAAGGAGGCAACAGAGGATGAGACACGTGACGTTAAAACCATGAAGCATGACAAGGAAGAGCTGAATGGGAAGGAAGCCAAAACAGCTGATCAAGATGAGAGAGGAAGTGATAGCGATGACGAAGATAAGGCAGATGAAGAGGACATAGATGGCAGTGATG
Organism: Pisaster ochraceus; assembly: GCA_010994315.2. NCBI lineage: Eukaryota > Metazoa > Echinodermata > Asteroidea > Forcipulatida > Asteriidae > Pisaster > Pisaster ochraceus. The sequence goes on from CM021532.1 coordinate 5,695,694, forward strand.
ATGATGAAGAATATGTACCATCTGAGGTAGAATTTGACAGTTTGGAAGGTACACAAAATACTGCAGAGCAACCACCAAGGAAGAGAGGAAGACCGAGAAAGAGTCCCGTCGATGATAACGATACATCGTCAAGGCCAGACAATAAAGAGAAAGAACCAGCGGAAGAGACTACTGGGAAGTCTCCCAGAAAAAGAGGGAGGCCACGGAAGAATCCAAACCCAGTTCAAAATCCCCCAAAAGTGACACAAAAGATTCCCAAGAAAAGGGGAAGACCCTGTTGGAAACCCGATCCCGATGGCAACTACAAATGCCCGAAGTGCGATAAAACATTTCAGAACTTGTATTACGCGAAATCGCACATGAACTCGAGACACAAAGAGAAGCCGGCTTTCAGTTGTAGCACCTGCAAGAAAGATTTTCATTTCAGAAACACATTCATGCGACATCTAAACTGTCACAAGAATGAGGAAATGGGGATAAAGTTCACCTGCGAGTTTTGTGGCAAAGTATTCTTTGATAAGTATAATCTTGGGACGCACGTCAAGACCCATAATGCCGAGAAGCCGTTCAAGTGCGACTTCTGCGGCAGGGGTTTCTTCCACAAGTCACTCCTGGTCCGCCATCGCAACTTGCACACAAAGGATGTCGAGTACAAGTGTGACGTCTGTGATAAAGTGTTTTATCGAAAGGGAGGCTTGACGTATCACATGCTGTCAAACCATGAGAACAAAAAGAACTTTGTTTGCTCGGTCTGTGGGCAAGCCTTTGCCACCAAAAGTTCCCTGACCGCACATGCTCCAGCGCACAACAACAGTCGCCCCTTCCAATGTGACATCTGTGGAACACGAGTGAAGACTAAAGGCAACTTGAAGGAGCACATGATGTGCGTCCACACTGACAAGAGGGATTTCAAGTGTGATATCTGCCACAAGACCTTCAACCGCAGTCACCGCTTGACCCTGCACCTCATGATGCACCGGGATGAGCGACCGCACAAATGTAACCTCTGCGATAAAGCCTTCCGCACCAGGACCAACCTAAGGGTCCATATAAAGTGGCACCAGGATCAGCGGGACTACCAGTGTGAGCAGTGCGGCAAGACCTTCCTGATATCTGGCAACCTGGATCGCCACATGCAAACACACAAGAATGGGAAAGTTCCCCGGAAAAGATCAGCTAGAAAATCGGACGACAGCAAGTTGGACTTGCAGAATCCCGCCACCGCTCAGCTCCCACTGGTAACTGATGTGGTTCAAACAGTGGACACTCAATATCAGACAGTCCAGAATTTAGTGGCAGGAGGGGGATTCGAGTCGGATCTCCCAACTCTTGCTTCCATAGCACAACACCTGTCGACCATGAACATCCCGGTTTTCCAAGTTCCCAATTCCAGTACTCAAGGTACCATCCCGGTGACAATCAGTGGTCCTATACCAGTGACAATCCAGACAAACGATAGTACCTGTACTCCGTTACCAGGGTCAGTGATTTCCAGTGGGGCTTCAATGGCCATAGCTGCATTCGGTCAAGTCCCGAGTCAACATCTACAGAGCACTCCAGTCACTCAGTCAGTACAAGGTGAATATGACATGGAGTTGACAATGAATTAGTACTGAAATTGATGTCAAAACGTCATTATTTAAAGACCCAAACATATGAGTCGTAATTTGTATATACTTTTATAAAGATTAGAACCCTTGTTTGCTAAATAGGCGAGCTGCCATTCCCAAATGGGAGATATGGGAGTTCCCAATTAAGAGAGCTAGGATTCCCAGTTAGGAGACCCAGGGTTTCCCAGTTGGGAGACCCAGGGTTTCAAATTGGGAGTACTCGATGGTTCTAAAGTAGCCATTTGCGAGATAGATTTATATTGTCCGGGACAATGACTTGCTTAGTCACAAGTTTAGGCTCAAATTAGAATTCCTCAGACTAAAGGGGCAGGTGCTATGTCAAATGGTTCGGGGCAAGCTTTTGCATAGCAACCGCCAGATGTTCAAATCCTGGTACCATTGTGCCATTGTGCCTCAGACTATAGAGACAGTGGCTATGTCACTCAGAAATTCAGAAAAGCTTTTGTATATACATACTGTATAGCAACCTCCAGATTAGCAAAGCATGATACCATTGTGCCATACACACTCATTCAAAAGTGTCTATAGGCCTAGGTGTTTTCCCCTCACTTAACGAAACTTTGCAAAAGCTTACGCCGATTCATGTGACATTAGCAACTGTCTCTTTAGTCTGAGGAATTCAAATTTTAGCGGTAGGTAACTTGTGACTTAGCAAGTCATTGTACCAGACTTGAATCTACGTAACTCCCCAATCACGAGCAAGAATACCCAGAGTTCCAAATTGGGAGATCTAGAATTCCCGATTGGGAGACCCTTATGAGATTCCATCTTCCTCATAAAAAACAGTGGAGCATGTGTAAAGTCGGTCAAGTTGGGGAGCGTCTCAGAAGTCGGGGCATGTTCTAGGCGCCAAAGAGTGTTCCCGTGTGGGCACACGCCCGCAATCCATTGGACCGCAAGAGTGTTCCACTAGACTGCATCATTGTGCCGAAGTACGGGAGCAGTCCTGCGTGAGTGAGTTCGCGCATTGGTATTTTAAATGCGTCAATGGAATGTTCAGACGATCCAATGTGCGCGCACTGGGAAACTTATCTGATCCAATTGGATCGTTCTTACTGTTTTGACTTTTGGGACACTCTCTTACCAGTGATCCCCTAACGCGCACAAATTCACTAAAACAATACTTTAGGCCCTATAGAAAATGCATACAAATAGGAATAAAATTTAAAAAAATGCAGTAATACAAAGATTTCAATGTGAAATTTCACCTTTGGTACAATTTATATCTGGCATCAAATGTATGTAACATTTTATTGTTGTAAGCATCAACAGTTTGTAAATTTACAATTTTCTAAATACGTTTATGTATTTGTACAGCCCTTTGTTTTCTTTCCTAATTAACTGGCATTCTTTTGATTGTGATCATTTTTTTAAGATGTGTACATAAAGTTTCAACTTTTGGAAATTGGGTTTCTTTGCGAGAGGTTACAGAGTTGTATATTCAGTTTTCATTTTGTTAGAAATGAATGCAAAAAGTCTAGAAATAGTGAGGTTGTATCCATTAGATGTCATACTTACATAAATCATAACTTTTGTTTAGTTTTTTGCATTTATGACATCACAAGTACTCAAACAGTGCCCTCACCATGCTCACTGAAGCTTTTATTGGTTGACAGTTTGCAGTGTGTGGTTTTTATGCGCTTGCAAGTTTATGTCATTGACTTTGGCGATGGCAGCCTATGTAAGCCTTGGGGGTCTATAAATTGACTAGTTCATTGTTTTACAAAGATGATGACAAATGCAGTATTTTTTTAAGTTGCTCTCTTCTGCAACAGACTCGACTACTGTCCCAGTGTGCGCCAACTTTTAAACTTAAAGGTTGGCAAAAATCCCCCAAATTTGATGGTCCATGCTCTGTGACGCATTCTGGGACTTCTTTGAGCAAAGGTTTTAAAGGCTGCATTTGAACTCTGAAATGCATGGACTTGAAGGAAAAAAAGTAGGTAAAAAACCTGGCAGACGGATTTTAAACCTTGGGGGTGATTTCTGAAATGTGGCGGGTGCCACAGAAAGCGTGGTGGTGCAACATGCTTTTTTGTTTACCTGTTGGAAAACACTTCTGCCCATTGTTTATTTTATCTCATACATGTACTAACCCTCTAACTGCCTTAATATGGTGTTTTTTAGACACCCTGCAAAATGTAGTAAAATGCAAGAAAGGATACTGTTGCCTTGTAACTGTAAAGTGAACTAGTTTTATGCCAGTCTTGACACTGGGTTTTAATTTGCTACCTAATGGTGACCAAAGACGGTAGGAACAAAAAGTCTCCACAGGGAAATTCTAAAGAAAGATATGGTCCTCAAAAAATGTTGTGTACAAAGGAGGGGGATGTTATGTACAGGGACAAACAGGGACAAAGGAAATAACAAAATAAATCTTCACATGGAGGCAAAAGTGGGAGCGTTTGCTAATGTGCATCAAATGTTCGGAATTCGGGTTAGGGGCGTTGTTTTTATCTTGGGCCCTGTTAGTTCTGTTTACTTTTTTTTTTTTTTTTTGAAAAAACTTTAGTTTCACTTGAGCAATTCTTTGTCAGATATTCTTTTTTAAGTTACCAGATGAAGTGTATATTTACCCAATTTAATTTCCAGTATTGTAAAATAGAGTTACTTAGACAAGTAAAATTCTCTAGAGATGGAACAGTGTTTCTTTTTAAGAAAAAAGATACAATATTTTGTCAGTTATACAACTTTATTTCACAATTTACAAAAATAATTCCTTCATCCTACAGGGATTATGCTCATGAACCTTTCTCAACATTATAGGTCCTTTTTCAAACCTATAGGCTTTTAATTCATTTAAGAGGAGTTTGCATTTTGCTCAGTGCTTCAATATAAAAAAAAAAAACAAGCCTGGAGCCTGGTTCAAACTTCACGCGAAAGGAAACGCGAAGCGGATTACATGACGCAAACAATCCGGTACCTGCTGTTTTCCCAATTGTGATGCAAGGAATTTTGATTTGCTTTCGCAATTCCCATGAATACTGCACATCCATTCACAGACTTGGGTGACTTGTCTAGCCCCCATGCCGAGTGATGAGTTTCCCTCTAACATTGTGTACCCAGTCCACCGAAATCAAACACAAACTACAAATGGCTTTTATAACACATCTTGCATTTAAGTTCTGTCTTGCTATTGATTGAGAGTGTCATGTGATTCAGTTAATCAGGACAACAAAAAGTATACAACACGCACAAATGACTATCACCCTAGCAATAAATGAACTATTGCATGGAGACATTGAACTAAGGCGTCGTCTCCCATTCAGCTGTGCATTACATCATACAAGTAGGCCTATTCATAATTCACACTTGACCTCACATAGTGTAAAGTCGGCCATCTTTACTGGCAATGACAGTCTTTTTTTTTTAAGCACAACTATGCGTTAGGCTTAAAAAAACTGTGCGGCGAGCTGGAGAGGTCAAATTCCTTGCATGATTGGTCAGTGGACCACTTGGCTGCATAAGAAAAGTACCGGTACTTAAAGATTGCGTCTATCAGGAACTAGACACAAGTTTGAGTTTGACAGAGTTGCTACACATTATATTTATTCCCAGAGTTAAAACCTTATCTTCCACCATCCATTGAAATAAGTTATATTCAGAATTCTTAAGTCTTTTACCTGTGATATTTATATTGGGAAAAAAATGTAAATATTAATTTTATCTGGTTTTTTTTTTGGTGACGATATGCACTAACAAGTGCAGTATTATCTGTGACATTTTCACAATGATCGATGTAGTTATCTGTAGGGTCTATTCAATTAAAAGTCAGATAAAAAAATTATGGACCTTGTCAATGTACTGCATCTGTTGATCATAATTAAGACAACATTCAGGAAACTAACCTTCTTTGAAAAAAACACATTCTTTTATTTTATTGAGGTTAACAGTCTCAAGTTGGTTTAATATAACTATCGGTTAGTAATTATAACCACAGGGGTAATTCAAAATATTTACAATATAATTCTGTTTAAGATACATGTACTATCACCTCATATTGGATATTTCATGGCATTTGCGCAAAGTCTATATTGACTGTGAATTAACGTTTGTTGTCACAAAAGAGAGGAGCAAACTGATCGAAACATTGAGTTGTCAAACCACCGGTACTTCTCAGAACCACCGCTACTCAAATAAGAGATTTTACACATGGTGTCACCGCAAACCTCACCAGATTGGTTTTGGCAACGTATTGCTGATTTATGGGCCACATTGTCAAAACAAGTCACCTGTGAAAGTTTCTGCTGAATGCAGTGTCTACTTATTGAGAAAAACGGCAACAAAATACTGTACAGTATTTTCACCGAGAACATTGAACTCATCCATGTTTAGCGAGATGACGCTGGTACCAGCCACATCTCCTGTCTCAGAATTCGCAATTCAGATGAGGGGAGTTTTAGATATTCAAATTTGTCAACATACTTAGGACTGTTTTATAGTCAACGGGGGGCATTTCAGATTAAATATTTTTGCAGGACTGGGTGCTTATCATCTTTATAGCTCGTAAGCTTTCAGAAAGAAATTACACAACTATATTTCAGAATCATTACCAACGTGTGACCCTACCTTTATGGCCATTTTTTCTTTGTAAAAAAAATACACACCAACAAGTTGTATAATTTATTCCCAGGGTGTATGCCACATGCACTGGATTCTAAAACCACAGGCATACACTGGCCTTACTGAACACAGCAATGATAAAAAGATTAAATATCAATCATACACATTTCAAAACGAGAGTATTTTATCACTCTTCTTTCAAATGGAAAAGATCTCCAACTGTGGGAACCAGTGCTGCTTGGCACACGAAACCAGGAGTAGAAACATGTTACCAGCCAAAGCAACATGGGATGTATAGCCCTCTTTTGAAACCGTGCCTTTGGCTTTTGCTTCGTCCATCTGTTTTGAGGCATCATATCCAAAGTGCATCATTTCAAAATTACTAGCCGAGCCTCGGCCATAGCTGTGGTTTCGGGAAGGGTCCATTGACTACCTGCACGATGTAGAACACACCTCCCCACAATGCACGTCCACCGTTTCTGCTATTTTGGGAGTCAATGCGTACATTTTGACTCCCAAAATGGCGGACAGAAAAGGTGCATGTCTTAAAAGTGTGCTTCGCATCGTGAACTGCAGGTCAATATGTATATAGACTGTGGCTAGGCTGTTCCCTGTTTGATGTTGTTGACTAACAAAGCTATCACAGCAATTTTTCTGTTACAAGGTTTACAAATATTGGATCTTAGTGGTGGGGCAAGCATTGGCTCACGTGGAACCCCCTACAGGTTCTGAGGTCGGATATGGGTGTACATGTAAATGTAAGACATTACAAAGTGCTGTTGAGAAAATGAAATAGTGCTATTTGAGTAATGCTTTTTATTATGTTTAAAGAAGGACTCCAAGGTCAAATTCAGTTTGTGATGCCCTCATTTTCTAATAGGTAGAGTCCTTATGGAAATAGGAAAACCAATATCTCTAACCTCAGGTTCAAACAAAAAATGCCACTGTGTTTGATGATGTTACAATTCAAATATATGGCCTTTACATTTTTTTGTACAGAGATGTTTTAGTTCATCCCTGAATTTTGACGATGTTCGTTTAAAACTGCATTGAAACTGACCTGTTGACCGGTGCAAAAATTCCTCATTAATGTACAGACCCATTTGTTTTTGAAGTCCGACGATCCCATACTTTGCTCTGAACAAGTACCAAATAAAAGGACACTGCACCATTTTAAGGTGAGGTTAGAGACTTATAACCTTTTCCCCACTTTCATGAGGACTCTATCTATTGGAAAATTAGTGCATTGCAAAACAGAATTTGACCTTGAAGACTCTCTTTAACATACAACATACATGCACTACTTGACACAAAGTATAACAACGCAGTCATGATTTGATTGTCAGAAATTGTAAAAAGTCTGAGAAATATGAGGCCGTGTCCGAATTGGTGGCTTTGGCTACATCTACAGCTGGATCGCCGTGCCATCATGTGTTGAAGTAATAAGACATCCTTAGCAACA
>CM021532.1:5727104-5747660 GCA_010994315.2 Pisaster ochraceus
AAACAAATTCTCCTCTCTGCATTTCTTGACAGATTCAGATGTTCATCATGGACTTGACACAGATTACAACAGAGATCAAGAGAGCCGAGGCAGTTGGTACATCAACTGCTGCAACCTCAAGCTAGGAAATGTTTTTTTATTTATTTATTTTAAAAACATCCATCGAACTGATGTAAGTTAGGTTAGTTTTCACAAATTTGTTATCCCATTATTGCATACCCTACAAATTGGTTTTGTCGAATCGAATTGAATTCTCAGTCGGTCGATGCCCTTTGGGAATACGCATGTGCAAAGCTTTTGAAACATGTTTTATGTGTATTGTTCTTAATGTGAACGTTCTCCTTGTCTGTACCGTACCTGATACAGAGGGGATGAGAAACACTGAACAGACATAACATTGTGTAAATTTCTGAAGTAAAATTTATTTTGTTTGTCACTTAAAAAAAATAAATAAAAATGAACGCCACGCATCAACGGCTGTTATAGTAATGACGACATTTAAGCTGGGAACAATTATTTTGTCATTAATATAAAAGAACTTACGAGTGTCAGCTCGAATTGTCATTATGAAACATGACTCTTTAACAATTTTCTCCCGCGTCGCCATTTTGAATTTCTTTAAGTGAGGCAAACTATTTTACTAAACTCGACGTTTGTCATCGATTCGATTTTAAAGTGCCGAACTCTTACCGTGCGAAAATCATTTCAGTTCAACACGGCAAAAGTGCGACGTCTAGCGCAGGCCTTATTTAAATAAAATTGATCCTCTCTTAATAAAATTGCTTTTGGTGAGGTGAAATGCTCTAAGCACTTACATTAATAAAATGAAGCAATGTTAGGAACTTCACAAAAAACCGACCCGTACTTTTTTACGTTTAAGAACATTGAGTACCGGGCTGGCCTCGAACATCGCCTCATCTAGTTCCCTCTTACATGTAGCTCATGTTTGTACTATTGCTGTCACATCGGGCCGTTGCAGTCACATTTTTTTCTGACCTGAAGTAGGTGACTTGATTGTTAGACGTATTTTCCTAAATGGAAAGTTCCCTGGACACTTCCGCAGTAGGTTAATTGAAAAAAATTGATAACCTTCGGAAAGTCAAGTCAGTCAGAACCTTCTGATAATTCAACCCAGGCATCATTTGCTGTAATTCTGTAACTACTGTAAAAAAAAATAAATAAAAAAATTTAATCAACGGGCCCAGAAAAATAAAGACATTTGAAGGTATACAGGATTTGTAGGGCTGACAAAATAGTCGCAGACAGGAGTAGCAAACCTGATTTGGCCCTTAATCCGTTGAGAAAAATAGTTTTAAAAAAAAAGAAAAAAAACCCACAATTTCCAGCATGTGAACACATTGTCCGTAAATGTGGTTGTAACAACCGAAATCAGCTGGTGCATTTTTTTTCTTCAGGTTTTCAGTTACAGTTTTCTCGAATATGAGACTTCATTTCACAGGGAAAAAATTGTCAGACACAAAAATGGCTCTAGTATGAACTTCACAATCAGTAATTGAGAATCACAATCAGTAAGTGAGAACATCAAATAAACAAACAATGTTTCTAATGACAGTGAATCTGTCATGACATCAGGCCCCGACTGGACCTACATAAAAGCTCTTTCAAATCCTCCATAGAAGAAAACAATGATATTCTGAAATAACGTCAATAGCATTTGGACATCGCCACACAACACCGTTTCCCTATGAGGAGCTTCCACGAAATGATCCCACGCAAAACATAAACCGTTTTGCGTGGATTTTATTCAAACATGCTGACCGAAATTGATAAAGTGTTGTTGTTGTTGTTGTTGTTGTTTTTTAAATAAAACCTAGAGGACAGACATTTATTGATCCTCTCCAAAACAGTTGAGTGTTTTCCTTTCAAATTGCATATTCTGTTCGCGTAAACACGTTTCTGAGGTTGCTGAAATGTTTTTGAGTCAAGATTACCAAAGGTTTTTTTGATGAGCTACTCTTGAAGTAGAAAGCTGTTTTAGTGTTCGTTTTCACGCTGTGCTTAATGGTGACTTTGAAACAATCATGGTGCATTTACAGAGACATGCGTCACCATGGTCCAGCGGTTAGACTGCAGGACTTGCAATCGCAATGGCTGTGGGGGCTTGAATCACTGACTCCACAATGACCACTGACTTCACAATGACTAGAATAAGTATTTTCATCTAGCTCCTAAATCACAATTTGTTGATGTGTTTAATTCATAATCATAGACGTTAAACCAATGTTTTGTATGAGAGAGATTGGCTGTTGCCAGCCTGGTCTTCATATCCCCTCTTGGGAGTTTGCCGAGTTCCTTAGTCGGGAAGACCAAATCAACAAACAAAACAAAACAAAACAAGTAAGTGTTTAACTCTCACTGGTTAAACACACTAGTTTGAATATATAGAGTTGACCTATACCAGTACTCTCAACGTAATCATCTTTTGTCAAAGTGTTCTCAGTTAGATGTTTCGTGAGCCAGAGTTTCCTAAAGTGATTGTCTGTATAATTCCCCAATAGTGCAAAGTGTTTTCATCCTAATGGACTCTCCAGACAGTTTCAAACCATCAGCCCTTCACAAGTAACAGGATTTGGCTCCGTAAATTTAAACGACACCCGTCATTCCGCTACTTGAAAATTGTAAGAAAGAGGAAGAGCGTGTGAGTAGACGTCTCTTATCTAAGTTGAAGGGGCTCTAAACTCATCTTTGATCAACTCGATGGAGCGTTATTAACTGCCATGACTTCCTGGCTGTTAACACGATAGGATGTTCTGAACGGTGCAGAATTTAACAAACTGTACATTCTCATGAAGAAACCTAATGCAGCATAAGCTTTGGAAACGAGTCTATGAAAGAAAGACACTTTAGAGTACGGGAAGTCATCTGAAAGGCACGACCAACCAGTTTTAATTTAGCATCGTAAAATGTAGACAAACTTACAAGACATGTACACATGTATCTAAGCTGTTTCCTTAATGATGGCGAGCGTCTCAAATGGGACTTGCAAACGGGATGGGATTGTAGATGTGCATTTGATAATGCAAACATTGAATTTGGCACACATGGCGTTGTGAGAAAAGAAAGTATGCGTAGAATAACAAGCAATGTCGGCCATTTCGACAAGTTTGAAAATGTATTGTTATTCTACCAATATATTTTTTTCTTTTCGAAATTCAAATTTGTGATGACCTTAGGCCTGTAGCTAAGTATGTTTCCCACAATATTGTGACCGTTTGTCAAATTTCATGCTTGTATCATTATAGGCACTAGCCCCCCCTAAAAATAATGATAATAAAAATAAAAATAAATTTAAAAAAATAATACAAAAATATATATTTCCTCCATCTGCCCGACTAATAGACGTTCATCTCTCCAAGTAACCAGCAATCACCGTGTAAAAAGAAGAAGCTACAATCCCATGGGTGTAGAGTTCTGTTCTTAAAGTTGTGTAATGTGTTCGCAAAATAGTGCATTGTATATTACTGTAAATATTGTAAAATATCTTTGTATGATAATAAAAATCAAATTCATATAGTAGTTCATTCAAGAAGTGGGTCAACCCATGTGTTTTCTTCTTTCTTTTTCGTCACTTTTATTTACTCAGTTATTATTTTATTTTATTTTGTATTTATTGATTTAATTTGATGTATTTTATTTATTTCGTAAAGTTATTTATTTCGTAAAGTTATTTATGTTGTTTATTTTATTTATATTTTTTTTATTTAACTTATTTACTTTATTTATTTGTTTTATTAATATTTTTTTCTATTTTTGTTCTCTGTCTCTCTTTGTGGAGTCATAACACTCCGTTACTTATTTCTTTCTTTAATTTTGTTTTTGTTCTGCGTATGACGCGCTATACAAATGTTTGTTATTATTATTATTGTTGTTGTTATTCAAATTATTTTTATTAATACAACAATAACAACAACAAAAGTACATAATCATAAGTAGGCCAGACCTAGGTACACTGAATAAGAAAAGCGAAATCGTCTCAAAATGCCGGCATCGAGACAGGTGTGTTCTTACTTCAGTGACGTAAACGCGTACTAACTTCAATGACGTAACGCGCGTCACGCTTGCGCGCGCTTAATTCGAAATAAGGTAAGATGCTACTTGTATTCTATTTTTCGTCATTCTGCTGATGAGTGCCTTATAGAACGAAACAGTCTGTCCAGAAGAGAGATATGCCAAAGTTTGTTTAACTCATGATCTGAATTTATTACATATATATCCTATATGTGTGTATTTGTTTATTTATTTATTCACGTACCTTATACGTTACGATTGAAAACGCGGTGATGTTGACCAAGACATCATTTTTAATCGCGGTTCCAGGCCAGACGTTTCATTTTTTAATAACCATTATACACAACTCCCTGTTGGGCTCGCTTTGAGAGGCACGTCTTGGAATCGCCTCTGACTGGCGTCTAACAAACGGGTAATTAATACGGTCTGATTAATCTCTCGAAATACGAAGAAATCCCTGGTGGTCTGCTGCAGTAGACTGGAGGAGACAAAGGCACGCTTCAACAGAAATTGATTCGTTTTGGTTGCCTTATATATAACAAAGCCCATCGGAGAACAAAATATCATTTGGTATGAACATCTTGAAGGTTAAGGGATACGCCAAATATTTGTCTAGCAGAGTCACAATGTTGTCTGCAATCTCAGGATGTCTTGTACTCGTCTGGTTTTTGCTCGTTTATTAAGAGATGTAACTATAGATAGATGTTGTAAAATGCTCCCATCCCCTATTAATCTAATTAATTCCGAGAAGACCTTAGTCATTGAGTTATGCCAAAGCCAAGTCCAATTATTAAACTCTTGCATAGAGAGAAATAACCAAAGAAAAACTAGCTCGATACAACTCCCGTATCGGCTTCTTTATTCTTCTTGCAGGGTGACCTTTGGCACAGTTTCTGTTTTATAATCTCTGCTAACCGTAAGTAAAAAGCGAAAAGGCACGCTAGCTTGCCGGCAGCTCTTGTAAGCAGGTAAAGTGACGCGACAATGCAAACCATTGCGAACCTGCAAACTGCGCTGTCAAAATCTTCTCGCTCGTTTTTGAAATAGAAATCAAACTTGCTTACGTATGTATTTTTCTGCTATAGTAAGCTTACAGATGTGCTTACTGGTAAACAACTTGTCAATACTTTACTGGTCAGTGTAGAAAGTGTGCCCTTACACATGCCAACTTACGGGGTACTTTTTACAATGGAACAATGCTATCTCACATCAAGGGTTTCTTTCCCCTAGTTGTGCCCCACAGAGAATTTCTCAAGAAAAGGGAATAATAGAACAACAATAGCAGGGCCCCTCTTACCGGATCTGTTAGGGCGTGTGTCATGGTGTTGCCCTGCATGACACTATCGCTCACTTATTGAGTAACAGTTTTTAATTAAAAAGTCGGTATTCCGCCATTTTTGTTTCGAAAAATCAAAAAAGTTCTACAACTGCACCTAGCCAAATAGCATGCCAATTAATGTCTTATTACCATCGGGTTGGTTTTTCACTATAACGCAATCCAACAGTGATCCGCTCTCCAGGAATTCCCATAGGAGTTGTACAGCAGTTACTCAGCCTTGCTAAGTTGTGTAAACAAAGGGTGTTAAAATAATTCCAAGAAATGGTTGATTGAGCAGAAAGAGACACATGTGGGCTCATCTCAAAATACAAGTTTGCTTGAATTGGTTTTATTTATATAGTCAAAACGGTCTATATCTAATGCTTTGGGCGGTTTAAAAGTGATTGGGTTCTTCACAAAAAATGTATTAAACGCTAAAATCAAACTGTTACTCAAAAAGTAAGGCAGGGTGAAATAGTGTGATTTTTATGTTGATGGTGTCACGCAGATCAGAGTTAACAAAGAAAGCTGATGCGTCCTTTCCGACGTATATTTTCTCTGGAGGTTGGGGTAAACTTTTTAACCAGGGCCTATTTTTATAGCTCTGCTTTAAGCAGAAAATAAAGCTTAAAAATGTATTGCTATTAAGCAAAAATGAGTACACCATGCCAGGCACAGCTGGTGCATTCTGACTATTTTTGCTGGGGTAACCTTAATCTGTATGGTGAGCTGAATTTTGTTGTGCTCAATTGAGCAGTTCTTTGAAATTGGGCCCACCTTTCCAAATTATACTGATGAATTTTTCCTCAATGGTTATCAACCCCGCACTTTGTCTTTAAAAACATCTGAGCTTTGTCCAAAGCCACTTAGCCTATTTGTACTTTTTGCGTGTAAGGCTTGAAGACCAAGCAGGAAAAACAACACAGGGCTCGACTTCACAAAGAGCTAATATTATTTTTGCGAATCCACCTTAATTGCTAAGCAAAGTATGACGTCACAATACAAATCACTATGGTAGTACTGACAACTCATCTGAAGATGAATCTTTGTGCTTTGTGAAATCGAGCCAATTGCTCGATTTCACAAAGAGCTTAATAGATTGATGTTAAGTATGAATCAACTTGAACGTCTTTACTGCTAGCTAGGCATGTAATCAAATAAAGCAAAAAAATCTGACGTCACGATACAAATCACTGTGGTAATACTGACAACCCAATTAAGGTGAATCTTAAGTGCTTTGTGAAATCGAGAACTACAGATTGATTTTGAGTGTGAACCAGTATTAACTGCTAGGCACAGTGTGATGGCACAATACAAATCACCATGGTAATACTGACAAGATGAATCTTTGTACTTGTGAAATCCAGCCCAGAGCATCCATCCAGTAACAGTTTTCCCCCGAGAAGATGTTTCCGGTAAACCAAATCACCAACTGACTCCAGGTGTGCGGTGTGTGGAACCCAACCCACATCTCCTCGCACAAACCACGGAATTCAGAAAAACGGCCGACACCACATCGACTTCCTTTTGACTTGTCAGGGTGTTACCTTCCTCCGCGGTGTAACATTCCCGTACTCGGTATACCCTTATAATTCTAGAATCGATGAGTGAACGCGAGACGCGTCGTCTCAAGGTGTGCTTTAATCACCTGCCTAATCATCTGCGTCCCTGTCACCCAATCCCGTCAGTTTTCTCCGTGGATTTTTATTTTCAGCAAAGGTGGCGTGTCGTGGCTGAACGGTCTAGTTCAACGGACCCAAGCTCTGGTGTTGTCAGCAGCAGAGTGTGGGCTCGAATCCCGGTCATGACACCTTGTGCTCTTGAGCAAGGCACTTAACCATAACTGCCTCATGAACAGTTGAGAAGGTAGTGTATTGGATACTTGATGATACCCATGTCTACATCATTACGGAATGGGTGTGAGTGGGTGACAACGTGCCCCTGGAGACTGTTGAATTGGGTCGACAGCCCAACTCAGTTAAGTGTAGCCCCCCCCCCCCAACCCGGAGTGGCCGTTCAGCCTTCTGATGTTAGTCGATATCTCATTAAAAACAATTTTGTAAAGGTGTGACAGAGTAATGGTCGGGGTAAATGCGCATTGAACGTGTTTAGTTTTGTGTATTCATTTATGGCTTTTGAGGCTTCGCATGGTGAGGTACCAATGTATATTCAGTTTTGCGGTAACACCATGTGTAAATATACATTGCTGTATCTAGGTTGTTCTTGAAACTTGTCGTGCTATATTTTGTCTACTTCCGCGGAATAAATCATTCGGAATTCGGGAGTGACTTAGTTCTTAAAAGAACAGCCCTGCTTACTAATGCGAAGGTATGAAATCGGCTGGAACTATTCTTTCGCTTCGTTACTAACTTCACTCCCGCGGAGCAATTGGTTCCAACGTTTCGACTAGCCTGCTCTTACGCATCTTCACGAGACTTTGTTTGGGATGCTGATCTCTTTACAGGGATTCAGACATTTTAGTATAGCTAAGCACAGCCAAATTTTTCCTACCAGAATAAGGCATATGTGACTGATATCCCCCTTCATGTTTGCTCAGCAGAAAAATCGTTAAGTAATTATGGTTTGCTTAAAACGGTTCAATCTATGGAATTTGATGTCAACAACACATCTGAAGCTTTTTTTCAGGGTTGGAAACGATTTAGTGTCTGATCGGAGTTCTATTTGATGAGTAATACGCATGGCAGATTTGTTATTCCTTCAACCCTCTCTCTCTCTCTTCAGTGGAGATAACATGATGGCAAACGACAAATGTCACTTTGAACATTGCTTTTTGCACACACTTGCATTATTAAAAGTTTGTTTTGATTGGTATATCGTGTCCCACACAATGTCACTGAATGTCATCTGAAGGTCTTTACCTTGAACAAGGAGACATATTATTACGTCCACGTCAAAAGACTTGCCACCCACTCACCAAGTCAATTAAATTATTTTAGTTTATCACGTTACCTTGCTTTTGAGAGTTTGAACGGTTTCACGTGGACTTATACGATTGTAAGGTTTAATTCTTTTGGGAAAATATAATTAGCTGTAGCAAACCGCTTCACCAATCAAAATGACGTATGGTATGAATGCACACAATAGTTAATGGCCTAACGTTTTGGAACTACAAAGTCTTTCTCGAACGCTAAATGAAAATGAAAAAAAAGGAAGGGCAAAATAATAATTTAAATTCTTTTCAAAGTTATAAGTGGAGGTTCTCGCTTCAAAACAGGATTACAGATCCCCTATAAAGGCACATGAAATAAAAAAATATATATAATAAAAAAAAAATGAACACGGAGATAATTTAACTTCTTATTTTCGTGCGCTCGAAAACATTTCGTGCTATGCTCACGAAATCATTCCGTGCACTCGAAATAAGTTATTTCGTGTGTGGGCTTACAGCATCATTTCGTTCACTTGAAATAAGTTATTTCGTGCGCTCGAAACACTCTCGTGAGCAATCAAATGATTTCAAACGCTCAAAATAACTTGTTTCGAGTGCACATAATGAGGGAGTGAAATTACTTTTGCGTTCATTATTATTATTATTATTATTATTCATCGTAAGGTCTCTTTAGTTATAAGTGCTCCAATTGGAGGGAAAGCTGAGGCGAAAACAGGCGAAAAGAGTCGAGTTTTCTACCTTTTTATCATTGGTGGATTTGTTTTTTTGTGAAATATCTAAATGAAAGTTTATAGCTTTTTCGAATTTAGACGAAAACCTACATCTCTAAATCAACTTTTTACTAATTTTTATTTTTTAAAAATTGCATTTCAAGCAAAATTATTTCAAAGGATCTTTTCCACCATGGCCATCTTTATACCACTTTAGGTTATATGCAAACCAGTAATCAAATACATTGTGTTCAATGTTACCAATGTTGTGGCTGACCTTTCAAGACAATTTCCTTCGGTAAATAATCGTCTTCTATAATGAAGAAATTGCTCCGCCTCGTCTAATGATGACGAGCAAGGCCGCGGGCGCTGTGTGCCCTCTCCTGCGCAAACAGTCGCTTTCTTCCTCAAGGCGTCGGCTGTGATCTGGAACTACGCTGTCCGGTAGGTCGTAAAATTTTAACAGGCAAGCCGTCAATATTGTTGCAAAAAGACCAGTGTGTCTTATTTTCAAATTAGAGTGCTAAAAAAAAAAAACTGTAAAAAAAACACCAAAAAAAAAAACACCCTTGTGGCACGCTTGATTTACATTTGCCAACATGTTCATTTCCTTACGGTGCCCGAAATATCTGACATCAAGAACAAATGCGCAGACCTTGCCTTGCAATCAACTGAAAACGTCAATGCAAATCCAAATGTCTCATAAAAACATCAATAATCCTAGGAACTGTTAAAATGAAGACTTGACAAAAGACAGCTGGAAGTTAGTTGCTGTTTCGTTTAAAGGAGTGCATGAATTGATCGGATGTACAGTGATAGTATGTTTTTATACTCTGCTCTTTTCGAAACCACGACTCAGTGGGCGTGAGCTTGGGCTTGTGGGTCCCGTCCACCATTGACGCCCCGTAAAGAGATCGCACATTTTCCACATAACTGACGGAGCCCAAGCCCAAGCCGCGATTTCGAAAAGGGCCTATAGAGAAATAATTCAAAAAGGTTAGCATGAGGGACAAGTGAAGTAGATGAGAGGGGGCCACGGGGAAGAAGGTAGGGGAGGGGAGATAGAACGTTCTCCCAATGGATGTCCGTGACACCCCGTGCCCCTACCTCCATTTGAAGTTCAGCCATTATAAGGTTGCAGACGCGGAACGCATCTCCGTACAATGCGCGTCAACCATTTTCCGCCATTTTGGGGAAGTCAATTCCTTGGTGTACACCTTCACCCCCAAAATGACAGACAGGATAGGCGCTTCCGTGTAAAGTGCGCTGCGCATTGTGATAATCTTGTTTAATTAAAAGAAAACGCAAACCACTACAATGTACTTTGCTACAAAAATAATCAGATACCTTACTTTGTCAGTATTTTTGAACCAAGTACATGTATAAGTTTCTCTTTTAAAATGTGTGCCATGTTTTTACCTCCTGGATGTATTTTTGTTTGTTGTGCGAATCCGTAACTATTTTTTAAAGTAGTAATTTGATGTACATTGTAATGTTTTTTAAAATTGTAAACTTTGTAGCAATTTAGTCCCTGGGCAACAAATACATTGTTTTAATATACCAGAAATAATAATAATGTTAAGAATATGTCCCACTTGGGAAACTCTCGGTCCAAAATGCCAACCAAACATTGTGTCATTGCAGAGAGCTTACCATTCCATTCATGTCCTCGCGATTAATTGGTAAGCGCAGACAGATCCAGATAATCCTTCACATAATTCACGAGGACGCGGCACCCACGTTGTACTTACCTTGTAAAATTGATTAATAAACACCTGCCTTGGATACCCGGGAGCTTTTTAATGATGCCCAATTTGCACTTCTCATCTGCAGGGAAGCTGTTGCAGAGAGGCAAATGAAAACACTATGTTTGCATAAGGCATATATATACAGACAGGAACGTGTTTGTACATCGTCCACGAAGTTATTTCCTCTTCTTAGGGTCTTTCGATAACAATCATGAACAAATAATGACAATCTTTTTTATTTTAGAAAAAAAAGTAAAATAAGTAACAACCATCTCATCTCGGTTGAGTAATGGGATTCACAGAACTGAACAGAATTAATGACGTCTCACAGACGAGTATTTTTTTAATTTTATTTCTTTGTTTGTTTATATTTAGTTTTATTTTTTTAGTACGTTGATATGAGGATATATTATACAACAAATATTTGATTAGAAATTTATTAGTTGGTACATTAATTAAACATTTATTTTGAAAGTACTTAATGGTTTTCGTGGGACAGCTACAGTTAGGCGTCCGACCTACTGGGGTTTAAGATAGCTTTTGATTATCTGCCAGGAGTCAATATTGCGTGGGGAGTATATTTCCGTACCTTTGCGAGCAAGGAATAGTGAGAAAAAAGGGACAGCACATTGTCATAGGTTTACCTGTCGTAGAATTAACAAAATGAAATAAATGAAACAAACAAAGAAAAGAAAGAAAGAGAAAAACGAAAAAACGAAAGAAAAAAAGCCTTTCGCTCTTACATTTCACAGTTAGTAAGTAATGCAACCTACAAATTGGCACATCACATACTAAAGTCACTGCCCCCCCCCAGAAATAAAATGGCAGCAATGAACGCCTATGAGTTTTCATGACTAGAAACGGAAACAGTCATGAACGGAATATACCTTTGGCGAACTGAAAACATGATTCGGAACCAGAACAAGTTCGTGGCGTGCCCTTTTAATGTATGTTCTCAAAACAAACAAATAAACATGACAAATGCTGTTTTTACCGATTGAAACCCACTCTTTAGAAATTTAACAACAGTTTTGGACTGATATGCCTGAAGGTTTGAGTATTTTTGGGAAAACATGCATCTAAATATAGCTGTTACATTTTAAAAATACCACTGTCTCAAAACTGAAACAAGACTCCGAGCCTTAATCTCAGTTACGGTTCGGATCGAAACAAAACGTCATCGTAGCAGCACATCAGAACTGACAAAAACAGGCGTGAACAATGACAGCAAGCGTAAACAATGTTTCCAGCTAGACCAGCCCGAAATGCGCACCTTTCAACGGAAAGCGAAAACGCATTGAATGTTTTGTGAAGGCATGGAGATGATATTGCAGATATTTTTTTTTTAACAGAAACCTGTCTTACGTTCATACACAATACGTGTAATAAACTAGGTTGTACTTGGACCAAAACAATTCACTGTTCGCATTCAAATAACTATAGTTTATTTATGTTTAAACTCTCAGGTACGTGGCTTCTAAACCTAGAGTTACAATAGGGCGTACCTTTTTTTGCCCCCGTTCTCATTTCAACCCTTTATTAGAATCATATAAATTGTATGAAGACATCTGTTGATTTCGACGAATGTACACTGACCGAACTGGCAAGCTTTTCTGACGTCATAACTGTCGTGAAAACGCCACTCTGTCGGGCGTTTTCGAAACTACGGCTTTGCTTACGGGTTTTAGTTCCGTCAGCATTGAAACTGTGTGCTTTTCGCAGTGGGCTTTAGACAAGACGTAGTATAATGGTGTAGCGTAGCTGAGGTTTCCAAAAGGCCCCATAAGTTAATAATGAGTGTTTAGGAAATTTGTTTTGTTAATGTTTACACTAAATATATTTGCCAGTAACAAAGTGTTGCACTGCAAAAACTGGGGTGTTAAAATTGACACTATGGGTGTTGTCATTTATAGATACCTACCGAAGAGAGAACCAAAATGATGACCGGAGAGAGTTAGAATAACACCAATGTTATTGTGTTTGCAAAAACTAGTGTTATTTTAACCCATGGTGTCAAATTTAACCCCAGTTTTTGCAGTGTGGGTGTAGGTAATTTGGACGTCATTAGTTAGATGATTTTATGCAATCTGTTTTCCATATTATGCAGCCGGACTGTCCAGTCGTCGTGTTCCCTTTTGTGTAGTATCAAAATTGAACACTAATTATTGTAATACCAAACGGGTGTCAGACTATAATACGTTACCCTTACTTTAGTTACATATAAATGACCAAAAGCCCATATGTACAGGCGCAATCTTAAAAAACCAAAAACACACATTGCATCTTGGAAAACCGAGTACAGTTAAAAACGCAAATGAAGCTGCCAAAATGGACGCCATGTTGTAGTTTACATGTAACTATGCTATATGGGTTTTATAGTTGTGTACTGCATGGCTTCAAATAGTTGCAGGTGTAGCTTGGACTCGACTTCTTTTTAGAATCCTTTGCGCGCCTGACGTGCGCATTGGTATATGCATAACATGAGCGCAAACTTTCACAAGTTTGTTATTGGGTATACTTTGGGTCACAACAAGTGCGGGAACTGGTCTATGCCAATTACCAAAGCTGTCTATATGCGTGCTTTAAGATAAACGATTTACACTCATGTAACCTTTAAAGTCATAGGCTAGAGTCAACAACACTATAATCATAGAATAACATGTCAAACCAAGACGAACGTGACATTGAATTATACTACAGCTTTATTAAGATTAAGCAACGTGTAGACAGTGCCACCTTATTTATTTACAAAGACTACACTGGGAACTCAAGGGCCATTCCTGTGACAGCCAAGGCAATATTCTAAGTAGTGTTTATTGGAAGTTTTACTTCCGCAAAACAAGCAGCCTAAATTAGATTTGTTACAATTTCCTCACATGAAAAGTTGATAAAAAAGTCGTCTAAAAATAAAGTATGGTGTTTTCTTCCGTGAAATATTTACATTTTGTACCAGAGAGCAGGATGTCTGTAGGCGCTGTGCATGTCCGTTTTGTAAACAATGCGATGATGTGGGTAACATTGGCTGTCGTGTAGAGGTATACAAATACGTGTTTTTAATTGACAAACATTGTCTCGTCGATGTCCATAAAGAGTCATTACTTTCATATCAAAATTAGAAGATTTATCATCACAAAAACTTTCCTGAATAACACCGGCACTTTATGCCACTGTAAATAATGATAACATTAATAGTAATAATATAATATGTAATATTAACACGTAATTCTTGTGTAGCGCTTTATCACGCCCATTTGAGTGTCTCAAATCGATTGTTATTTTCTTCTACAATACTGAGCTATATTCGAAATAAAAAACTCAGAGCACCGTGTAACAGTGTACATACAAGGTGATGTGGTACCATCTGCACCAAAACCATACCAGAAAACACACGGGGTAAGCCCTCTATATTCTCAAGTGAGTTCTTTTTTTTACGTGCATTATACGCATTACACTGGACGAACGGCTTTACGTCTAATCCGGAGGACGAAGCAATACTGGTTAAAATGTTTTGCTCAACGTAATGGTGCAGTGAAGTGAGGAAGGTCGTGAAATAACGGCACTGCGTGTGACAGTGATGGCCTCTTCAAGTGGTCTCATCTGCGATATTAATCTTCACATTTACAGTGAACACACCCACTTTCCTGTAGTGATGCGACCACTAATCTCAAAGATAAAGCTTTACGGGCCTTGACGTCCGTAATCAATTGCACCAATCAAAGATAACATCAGGTTTTATAAACTTTTGTAAAAAAGAAAAAACAAGAACAAAGAAGAAGCCACAACCCTCGTCTTTGAGTCTCGAGATTGTTTTCTTTCTGTTTGATGTACAGTTCATACTCAAATTTACCAATCAAAGATAGCAACAGGTTTTACAATCACTTGTAAAAAAAAACAACAACCCCAAAACACAACATAATCCTGTTTCATGTACGGAGCCCCAAAATGGACAGGTAAAAAACATAACAAATTACCGGTGATTTTTTTTTTCGTTATGGAATCTTTCTCTTGAAACACCATTTCGTTCCCCCGAAACAATAATATTTTGAGGAAACGAAATAGTATTTTTCGAGGAAACGAAATAGTGTTTCCACAGGCGGAACAAAATGGTATGACAAATTATTTCGAGTGAACAAAATGATTTCGAGGATAACACTTCGTGCGAACGAAATATTACTTCCAGGGAAACGAAATATAATTTCCAGTGAAAAAATATTTGGGTTTTGTTTGTTTTACCGTTTTTTGTTTCTATATTCTGTTTTACCTTTACCTCTTAGGGGCTAATGTCAAACGTGATATTTAAATGTTTATTTTTCGCTGCTCGTGCACTAAGTTAAATAGTTACGTCGACTTCTCTACAGAATAGTTATCAAAGTTTTTAAAAACACGAACGAGTTTACAACAGTTTTTTGTGTATAGTTTTTTTGAAGTGGTATCCTAAACTGGGATGTTGGAGACCGTCGCAGAACCACCCCTGGTGACAGCCGAGGACGGTGCCACCGTCTTCCTGCTCCACTTACCCGCTCCAGCGACAGCCATCAAGACAACGACGACGATTGACACTTCGAGGAGACGTTGGCACGTCTGAAAGACCATCCACCTCCAGGGGCTGGTATACCCAGAACGGAATGAGGGTATATAGATGGACACCACGGCGTAGAGGTTGGTAACGGTGAGGGCAAGTCCGATGAGGGAGCAAGATAGAACGATATTGTTTAGACGCTTCAGGCGACCCGTCTCTCGTACGCCTACTTCCTCACTGGTGTAACACCCTTTGGAGTTGGCAACGATGTGGCGCATCTTCCAGGCTACGAAGAGGAACCCCGTGCCCAGTAAGGCACCCCAGATAATAAACATTACCTGGCACACCAGCAGAGCGTATTTTGTTGAGTTGTCGTAAGCGACGAGAAAGTCAGCCACCAGGACGAAGCACAGGGAGGGGACGATGATGCAGGCGAGGACGGACGGCCGCTGGAACTTCGGAGGAGCGAGGGTCATCTTGGTTGTTTCGAGGAGGACAAGAAGGAGCACACTGATTGATGCGGTGATGAAAGGCCAGCCCAGTGACCACAGGACTGGTCCCAGTGGACACGGAAGGAGTTTGCGAGTTCCGTAGGGGTCAACGTACAGAAAGATACATCTTGAACAGCATGACACGAGGACTAGCCCGTGCAGTATGGCATTCAGGCGGGGAGTCTTCTTGTTTCCACGGTACCCTCCTTCACCACTTGAGCTCCCGTTGAAAAGGCAGCCGCTGACAAACCACACGATGATGTAGATGATCAGAAACAGATATAACGTGGGGAATGTGTAGATGTGCACTTGCCAACCCCATTGCCATTCTTCAAACGCCACTGGCCAGTCTGGAGTAGGTGCCGGCCAACGGCACCGTGGCCCGTCCACCGGTGGCGTAGCTATGGTAGTGATGTTCACATCGGTAATATTAGTGTAGTCTGCAGCATCTGCTAGCGAACTGTTCATGCTTTCCGTTGTCATCTCGTATGAAAACTCTTCACAAAGAATGAGTCCGAACTACAGCGGTGAGCAACACTCAAGATCGAATGCCCTTAAAGTGTCAAGTTCACCCACTTTTATTCACTTACTCCACACGGCTATCCAACCCTCGTCCCGGAAATTCATAATTCAACGAATAGTTTCCCTGCGGCATGGTTCTCAGGAATTAAACTTGAACTGTTGATTGCTGTCACTGCCAATTAAAGACAGGTATCTCTTTCAAACACCGGCAGATTCATGCTCAATGTATTGCAGTATGTCAGGCACGGTCTAAGTTATGACATCACGGTGTTCATTCTGACGTGCGTTTTCAAACCTTTGTGTCGAGATTGTGGAGCAGGGTCCCGTAACCAAAGCAAACAGCGAGCAACGACCGCAAATGACACTCAAAATATGCAGGGAGAAACAAATCACGTGTGAAGCGATGATGTGTTTTTAGTCAACTGTCAATATTGATGAAACTTACAAGCAAACGGTGAAGGTAAAGAGGCACTGGTGTGATGCACACCCTTCACGTGTTGCGATGGGCGTCACTGACAGAAAGAATACTGGTAGTGAAACGTTCGCGGTCGACTTCTTCCACTGTTCGAAATCACTCTCCCACAATAGTTTGATGGTGCTGGTTGTGTTGTAGGCCGGACAAAACAATGTTTGACTTTCTTTCTTTTTTTCTTAACTGCGACTCCGTTGATCGCTTCAATTCATGAACGGTGTTCTCAATCTCGCCATATCAATAACACTTAGCATTATATTAGTTCACTATTGCGTTGTAACTACAGAATGAGGTGCCCATTGACGCGAGCAGTTTATCATCCCACTGTGTGCTGTCGTAAATAAAACCACCCAATGATCACTCTGATGCGTGCCGTCGATTCGTGATGCGCAGCGGGTCGATGTCCAATCAATGTTACGCTCACTCAGCCTGAAAAGAAATCCATGGATGTTTACTTTTTAAAAGTAAATTAGGGATACCTTCTGTGCTGTTCGTTGTGTAGTTCCCAGTGTCTTTAGATCAGATATTCATACATTACACACCAAGGGGTTTTCGAGTGCGTATATATGCCGCAAGCTCACCTTGCGACAAAACGTGTATCCTTGATGGGATAAATGTACTTCCTGTTAGTTTTCCTGCTTGGCGCTTATTTTGTTGGTTTTGTCTTTGTATGTTTTTAGGGTAGAATATTGAAATAAAAGGAATACATATATGCACTTCCACAGTTGTACTTGGTCGTAAATCCCGTTGTTCCACCATGCCTACATAATAGAGTTTCTCTTCTGACGACTCACAGAGCGTACTGGTCGAAACGTTGGGTATTTTGGTTCCTCCTCTAAGAACCACACAATATTCAAAAGAGAATTATTCACTATTATTGGTGCTGCAGCAGGAACCCTATTCCTTATTGAGTAGATCACCATGCACACATTGAAATCGTCTCGAACCTGTGAAGAGTTGGTACACTACCAGTTCTTTTCAGAACCACCACAGCTCAAAATATATTTCTGAACAAAGTGTCACTGCGGACGTTATTTTCAAAGACATATTTTTTTCCAATTACAAATCGCCATTCCTTTACTCCCATGATGCCATTCGTGGCAGTCAAAATGTCACCTTCTCAATTCTTCGGTAAAGTTGTTTTCCCTCTGCCTCAGTTTTGTGTCGTTATGACCATGGGACAAAGGTGGTGTAACGGACAATCCAGTCGGAGCAAGAAGTTATTTTAGGAAACTTAATCATCAAAATTCTTTGAAATCTTAGCGACCTTCCCATAAACAAATCAGCATGGACGGTTTCCTTTGACCTAATAGCATTGTGTAGTCAGGTAACTCTCTTTGCGGTTTGTGTAAAATAATAGTGTTTGTTACGCCACCCAGTAATACAAATCGTTCTGCGAACAAAAGACACACTAATAAGCTTTGTTGTATATTGAAGCCCATTGCTGGTTTTTTTTGTGAATTAACTTGGTAGAAAAATGTCCACTCATCCCTGTGGTCTATTTATAAGGGAAGATGAGAGGTGAGATTAGTGGGGCTTAGCTGTTGGTGAGTTAATACACGTCATGGACAGACCAGAGGCTGGAGTTTTCGAAAGCTTTCACCTAATACTGTAAGCCTTTAGTCAAGCCGCTCGCGGCTGCCCGGATAGCGTACAACACGAACAGCATCACCATTGGCTATTCACGAGAAAAAGACGCGAGCACCCTGACTAAAGGCGACCGATTCGATAGGAGATAGCAAATTATTGTAAAATAAGCAATCCTTTAGAACCAATAAATACACACAGCGTTGGTTGGAAAGTCTCGCTGGGGTCAAAGTGCTACATTCGACTTCTTCAAGATAACAAACTGGTAATAATAATCTTCGTACAAAAACCTCGCCTATAACGATGTACAAGTACATGCTTATTTTGACTAATATTAAAGTTGCGTTGTATGTTGATTTATTTTATGAAAAAGGGCTCTCCCAATGAAACAGTTCCTCGGGAGTAATATTGGTAAAAGAGATTTTACACATGGTTGTACCCGCAAGTTTACTATTCATATTGATATTTATAGTTACTTTTATCCTAATATTCGTAGGGTATACGTTTGAAACTTTTGGAAAATGTCAGCAACCAGTCCTCACTTGGTGTCCCAACATAAAATACATAAAATAACAAACTTAGGAAACTTTGGGCTCAATATTGGTTCATCGATGTTGTAAGAAAAAAACGAAAGGGAAAACCACTCTCGTGTCTGAAAACTTTCTCATTATTTTCATAAAAATGGTCTTTTTCTCTACTTCAAAGGATGGCGTTTCGGATGTTTTATAACACCAACAGCTCTCCAGTGCTCTTAACCAATTAGATTGTTTATGGTAATTAGTTTTTGGAGTAATGACCAAAGGTGTACAATCCCTTTAACCAACTTCAGATCGTTGACAAATTCAGGTTTTTATTATCGATTTATCATCTGCAGGCCTTACATATTTTTCAGTTTTTAAAACAACAATTTTGAAAAAAAGGTGTATTATGAAATATTTGTTATACTACGACCAGTCACTTTAGAGGTTGTTTCTATTTCGATTCCCCCCATGAATTTGTGACTCATACTTCTGTCTCCTTGATTCCTTGGTATACATGGGAAACACAAATTATCGCCCGTAAAGGCTAATTGTATTAGAAAAACGGGCCCTTCCGTGAGCAATTGAGTTTACAGATTAGTGGGTTGAAAGCACGATGTAAAAAGAATCTGGGTTCATAAAACTCACGCCATCGGAACGTACTAAAGGAGATATGCAGTAATTTTTGAGCAACATAATCATTTCCGACCGTATCCAAGTTTACATGCCTTGTTCTAGTACGTGACTTTTGTTTGATTGTAATTGATTTCATTTCTATACACTAACGTATTCATGTTGTCTTTCAAGGGAAGATACATTTTGATGACATTCTAAAACAAAACAATCTTCCTGAAAATGGCACTTCTCGAAAGACAAAGATTGCAACTAAAATATACCTTTCTTCAAATTACGGAATTAAAATCAAACGACAACTAGTAAACTAGTTGCAAACTCACATCTGCAGTCATCGACCAAATTTGTCCTTCCGTAAAAGCTTACGGCACCAATTTTTCCCCATCCACAATTAAAGACTGGAATACTTTGCCCAGCAATGTCATCTCCAGCAAAACGCTAGAAAAAACTTAAGAAAAACCTCACCAAGTACAGTATCTAAAAAAAAAAGCCATCCCATCCACACAGTTGTGCACAAGCTGGTGTGATGTGTCTTTAGACATTTTTTATTGCCGGCGTAATTATACAATTCAAAGGCAGAACTATACGCATCTGTGTACTCTTTTATAGAACGAGACCACAGTGTTTCAGATTGACTAATCATGATTTATAAAAGAGTCACGGACAAACTTTCTCACGGGATCCACAGTTCTTTGAAATGCATTTCAAAGAATTAGGAAGCTGTGATGGCTCTTTGTTGTTGCGTCGTTATGGGTGGTTGAGCTAGTCATCTTCTCATAAGGTCAATTGACTTTTCTCTAAATCGTGAGAGTGAAAGCTGGATTACGTTGCTGACTAATGTATTTTAATTGGTTTCGGAAGTAATGGGAAATCCACCTTTTAACGTATATGAGCAGGTTTTCACTTTTGACTGGGATTCATTCTTGGATTTTGTAAATGTGTACTTTTTAATGGCGTAACAAGAGTGATGGAAAGGGGATCGTTAAAGAGATACAAACGGATAGTTTTGATTTGCCAGAAGTGCCTCTATGAAAAAAGGGGACCCCCTTGCGACCCATAACATTTTACCATAGTTTCGGCACTGGATGATTTAAGATA
>CM021532.1:5760954-5772288 GCA_010994315.2 Pisaster ochraceus
AACGATAAGGAGGTAGTTAATTAAAAACTAAAATGAATTACTGTCGTATGGCTGTAATCCGCCCGGAGAAAAATGTATCTTCCCGGCCGAAACAGCTGTTTTGTGTCACCGTGCCTTATATACGCTATGTTTGCTTTTTTTCCAAGTAAGCGCAGAAGATACCTACGGTCTCAGAGCCAACAACTCTTCAAAAGAGATTTGTTTTCTCTCTTTGTTATTTGAGTCTTTGTACCGCACCCAAACAGAGGCTGGAAGGTATAAATAGTCTGGTATTTTTTTTTAATGTCAACTTTATTTTATTAAAGAATATCATGAGAAACTCTCAAGAATGTCATGGCACGGTGATGATCTATTGTAAGCCAGAGCGGTAGCCAGAGCCAGAGACGGTGTTGAAGCCGAAGCCAAAATTGCATCAACATGACTGATTATATAAACAGGTGTAGCCATCCCAATCCTCCCACTAATCAGTCCAGTCACTTTAGTTAATTAGTTCCTGACCAAGCCACCTCATGATAGACTGAGTTTGCGGTGACATTTCCATCTTATTCCTTGCATCACCACCATTTTAACCGATGTAAAATGAATAGATGAATAAATTCATAATAAATCAATGCTTGATGATTTAATGATTTCTACATGCAAAGGAATTCACAGTATTTTGGACCGCGTGAGGGCGTATAGTGTCGACCAAATTAAGCTGGTGCGAAAGAAGTAAAATCAACGGTTTTATTTCAATGGTTGTTATTACTATAAAAAAAAAACAGTAATAAATACCCATACATGTAGTCAAGATAAATTAAGGCCGTGTCCGAAACGGCAACTTCGGCTACAGCTACAGCTAGATCGCGCACGTCTGCCCATTCCTCAACACTGGCAGGCGCGCTGATCTAGCTGTAGCTGTAGCCGAAGTCGCCGTTTCGGACACGGTCTAACACTGTAATTATTGTGATCCAAGGAAATTTGCTGTTGAAAGCGCCCTCGTGCGGTCAAAATATAACGGTCAAATGGTGGGTTGTTCGGCACGTATGAGACACATTATTATAATGTTCATCCAAACCTATTGGAGCTTGCGGGAAACGTGCACGGAAAAGGAACCCGTGTAAACACTAGCCCTTTACAAAAGCGCACGATTTCGACAGCTGGTATGACAACCTTTTCGTATTGACTTGTGTCTCGACTCCTTTCACTAGAGGAATGATGTCAGATTCAAACAAAGTTCCCCGGGGGCGCTTTTGTGGGGGATGGTCCCGTCATCAAAACAAGAAGTGTTCTCTCAGATTCAAAATTATCCTCGATTTTCTTTGTGTTAATCACAGAACATGCAACCATGTTCCCAGTTTTGTGTGGACACAACGGCGCCGTTTGAGACTGTACGTCGCTATAATTTAATACATTACGGGAGCCCTATGTGGAACTGGGGCAAATCACTCAGCGCCAAGTGAACGTTTCTGGTCATTCAAATTGAGTAGAAATCGAAACCGGAGAACACATAACAGTGTTTTCCACTTGAACTAAAACTTTAATTTAGTAAAACTGGATGTCTGGTGCAAAAACATTAATCTGTCTTATGAAACATTATTGGACTTATTTGGGGGTTTATAACATCACTGACGAACTTGGTGTCTACATCCTTTATTTCCATGCGTTTCACTTCATTATTTTCATTGCAGGAACATGACGTTGAATTAATTTACGTACAATGTGAATGAGACGCAACAATCAATCACCAGCAAGTCGTAGCTCCTATAACAATGACAAATTCTGCCTGAACAAGCAATTCATTACACAGTTAAGCAAACCACAAATTTCATTACACCGTTTACAAACTGCAGTGTTACACTGCCAAAAACTATATTAACACCACGTAAAAGTATACCGTACTACCAAGTCAGCCCTTAATGTATGTACCCAGGAATTGTACATGAATGTGTACCAATTTATACTGCAACATGACAAACTATAAAAGCACTTTAAGTACACCGGCGCCCACTATCGGCAGGCCTGCTTCTTAATTTAAAACTGTCATTACAACGTCTGCATTAAAATTTACCGGTGTTTTTCCCACACCAATTATGGAGTGACAAACTATTGGCCTTTTCGAAATCATGGCTTCGGCTTTGTCAGCGGTTTCAACGCTGTACGCTTTCGGCACGGGGTTTCAGGAAGGTGGCGGGAGGCTGTGCGGAGCAATAACCAATGTTTCGAAAAGACCCTGGATAACAAATCCACCAAAATGATCCTGTTAATTAATGTAATGCAGGTAGATATCTGCTTAAGCTATACACCAGTTTGGGAACCGTTTGATTGTAACATTTTGAATAAAATTGAATTGTATGATCTGTTGGTGTTAACACAAACGTCATCTCAATGCAATCAAAAAATATTAAACAATTTGTAAAGGTGAGATGCATTTTGAACACTGTCCACAATCATTGGTACACTTTGATATCTCCGCCATTACAGTTTTTATTTATTAATTGTAGTTTGTTGTTGCACGTGTTATTAGCCTCAATTACGGTTAGTGCTTTCAGTGTGACTGTGGGCAAGCTTTACAATTTACAAATGGACCTGAGAACAAAATAAGTCCCCCTAATGTGGGGACTTGAAACACTATGTGGACCTACACACGTCCACAGAGTTTTTTCATCAATGTTGAAAAATGTCACAGAGTTCATGTTAAAAAGAGATTTAAAAAAATGTGTGTGGGTGGGCACACCCACCGATCCTTGTGGGGTCCAAAACACAACAGAACAATGGACCCCACAAGGGAATTCTTTGTGGAACCTGGACCCCACAAGGGAATTTCTAAGAAAAGGGAACAATAGAACAACAATGCAGGACCCCACAAGTCACCATCTGTGAGGGTGTGTGTGTTTGTGTGTGGGGGAAGGTATACACATTCAAACCGGGGACCTATAACATAAAGGGACAATAGGTCCACGGTTGCTATCACAAAGGAACACATTGTGGTCCACGATTGCTATCACAAAAGGTTGAACAAACACGCGTGTGTGTGTGAAATCTCTTTGCATATTTACTACTCTACTGTTTGCTATCGCATATCCATGTTAGTTTGAATCATGTTAGTTTCTTGTTTACCACAAATTTGAATTTTTTATCTTGTGTTGAAATCGTTTCTTATCAAAGGCGTGCTTGTGGTGTAATGACCTTACCAAAATACCCCCTTAGTCCCGATCTCTGGACTCAATTTCACAAAGCACTAAAATTCATCTTAAGATGACTTATCAGTATCATTATAGTGATTTATATTGTGCCATCACGCACTTGGCTTAGCAGTTAAGATCGATTTCAAATCTTTGTGAAATCAAGCCGCGGGACAAACTGATACGTGGGATCAATTTACGAAACTTACTAATAAACTGTAACAAGGTTTATCAGTTGGAATACGTTTCTTAGCTATGTTACCGGACTGGTGTACTTTATGCCGGCTGTACATATTTTTTTTTTAACCCAACGACCTATAAATATAAACACTTTCCCAATCATAATCCAATCTTTATGTGCTCTGATTTCTTCATGTCATTTTGAAACCGAAAACCATCCCAAACGATTGAAATGAAGATTTGACTTTCTCTTGGGTTGCTCCCAATTTCAGTAGGCCTAGGCTATGACTCTTAATATAATGTTACGGGTAGGGTTAGCATTGTGATGTTATGGGACGGGAATCTTACACCGTCTCCTCCCGGAGGGTATTTTGTGGGGAAATGCTCACTCGATATCATGGACCCAATTTTATAGAGCTGCTTAAAGCACAAAACCTAGCAATGCATTGTTGCTTACGCGAATAAGGTAACCAGCCAAAATGTACGAATTCGCATGTACCGTCTGTCACTGGTTTCTTGCTAATGTTTGCTTTGCGAGAAAAGGTGAAGCAAACTCTTGTACTTAAGCAATTATATAAATTGGGGCCCTCTTTCTCATTCGTGTAATGGGTTTTGGATGAGCATTGTATTTCATAGTGTCAGTTTTCAACAAGCATCAGCCAACAAATCAAAATATTTTATTTAGTGTTTTTCTGCGAAGCAAAAGTAAGCAGGGTAACAGTCACAGGTGGTACATATAACTTGGTACATGGGCTGTCAACCTTATTCCGGTAGGTGCATTTTTGTTGTGCTTGACTAGTATTTGTGCGGAAGCCATTCTGTGAAATTGGGCCCTGGTTTTCTCACGGATTTGCATGTACATTTTCCGATTAAAACAATCGAATATAAACTGAGTTTTCAGGGACCACATTTGTCGTGCACCAATACTTGTATAATTGGCAAGTTTAACAGAAGAAATTCTTTCAGCATTTGATTTGCTTTTTCGGTCACACTACCGTTCAGGTGGCTTTTCGTGGTCGAGCGGTCTAGCGTATTGCACTCCGGAGGGGGTGTGTGTGTGGGGAGGGGGGACGACAATAATTGTGTCCTTGAGCGAGACGCTTCTTCTAACCACCCAGCATCAAATGGGTGCCTGCAAGGGTGGAAATTGTTGGTGTTAATGATTAGCAAGAGGGTGCCCATTCTTTTGCCTAAGGAGTTGAGATGGTTTTGGTAATACTTAGGATCCGCTAAACGGGGGTAATAACTCTGTAAGGGGCTTTTAAGGGCATACTTGGCTTGAAAAGGTGCATAAAAAAACCTTTTAAAAAATTAATGTGAACGTCTGCGTAGACTTATCCGGTGCGCTTGACCGCTCGGCCACGACACGCCACGCCAATCATGGGCACCATTTTTCTCAGGATGTTGTCATTTCAGCTTCATTCTTACAAACATAATACATTTTGTACATAAGGAATACCTGAGCTACCGAGCGTAATGAAACCTGTCAGAGACACAGCTTGGTCGCACAGTGTGCCGTAGTCGACTGATGTAATCGACTTCTACTGTCATCATCATCAAACTGTATTCATCCATTGTTAGATGAAGCCCTCGTCCAGCAATTTTTCATTTTCTTCTTTCACTTGTCATTCTTCTCCATGTTGCCGTTTTATATGCGTTGATTTCTTCTCTTCATCTCCTTTTATGATCGTCTTCTTCTTCTACCTGTCCTTGGTTACCGTTCGGTTGCCATGCTTTTCGTGCCCCGACCATCTCAATTGCCTTTTGTTGGTACTTCTCCGTGATATATTTGGCCATTGTTGTCTTGTGAGGGTCTGACTTTGTACCGTAATGATAGACTAGCCATACTGGTGTTTCCTTCACTTGTACTTCTTTGTACCTTTCAAAACGTCTCAGTTTCCTTTGGCTTTAGTACACATTTGTTATACCTGATGGAGTAGACAGCCGGCTCAATTTTGGTTTTAAAACTTGACTTGTTACGTTTTTCTACCTACTGACGGTGGAACCTGAGTGGTGCCGTCACATTCTGTTAGAATATTTCTGGTGAGAACCCGTTTTTGAATAAGTAACATATCAAACGATGGGTAAAACAACAGTGTCCCCCTTTTTCTTTTTCTTTGTATTATTTTTATTTATTTTTTATAAATTTTCACGACAGCTGCAAATCGATACAAAATAGCTAAAACGATCTCGGGAAAACTTGTCAGCCGTTTACAAAGATATCGAAATAGTTATACACAAACCTCTTCAGAAACATTGAAACAGGTGTTACTGTAATACTACAATATGGACCCATTTCACCTGACGTCATTATCACAATAATCTTGGTTTTGGGAGTCAATACTACTGTGCGTTAAAAAGTGTGTGCGCATTTTTGGCAACGCAGCTACACGTACTCCCAAATTGGTGAGCGTGGTGCAATCGATAATATAATTCTAGAATTAACAATCGGTACTTATTGGTGATCGATACTGTTAGATTATTTTTTTGTTTTAGGGCTGGAACCCGTTATGTTCACCAGTAAAGCTCTCCACTGCACCGTTGCCGTAGTGCACGGACATTCCCGCAGCAACCCCAGCCACAGTGCTACCCGGCATACCACCTCCCATACAATTCGAAGAGCAGCATGGGAACAGTTTACATAATGTTCGCTTGTACGCCACCCTGAAGTCCTTGCCATATGCATATATGAAGGGATTTACAGCTGAATTTACGTGCGATAACACGATAATCACATTAAACACAGTCGCAGAGGGTGGAATGCACGTGGGGCACAGTGCAGTCCTGGAGTTAATGATTGAGAGCGGCAACCAACACAGCGCGAATACCAGTATGATGACGCCCACTGATTTAACAGCTTTGACGTCACGTCTGTAGGCTGAGAAGCGGCGTTTCCTACGCACATTAGCGGTACCCACTGCTGTGACTCCACCAATGGTGCTTGGTGGATTGGATACCAGACCACCCGAATGACCCACACGACGTAGCTAAAAAGTGTAAACAGAAAACAAAAAGTCATATCAATCACTAACTTTGACTCCATATTATGCCCAAATAACGGTATGACTAATACAGTTCAAATCTGAGGTATTACTTACATGTCATACAAACCCAATTGAATTTCCCACAGGGAAAGCGTTTCTATTAATTATCAAGAAATCGTTTGACACTTGCCCATAGAGAAAATCACAATTAAAGT
Source organism: Pisaster ochraceus (assembly GCA_010994315.2). Taxonomy (NCBI): domain Eukaryota; kingdom Metazoa; phylum Echinodermata; class Asteroidea; order Forcipulatida; family Asteriidae; genus Pisaster; species Pisaster ochraceus. Next base: position 5,767,498 of record CM021532.1, read on the forward strand.
AATCTTTCATTCCCAAAGATGATTTTTAGCTCCACACAAACTAAACGTAATTTTTTGCTTCGATTAACTTAAACTTCGGACTGTGTCTAGCCGTGTCCGAAACGACGGCTGTGTCTGTCGTTCGATCGTCAATTGATCATGCGTTAAACCGTAGTAGTGTGCCCAAAGGAACACCAGTAGCAAAGCCGTTAAGCGCAGCTGCTGTCAATCCCGACAAGACCTTAGTTTGGCTTAAATATACAATTGTTTCCCGTGATGCACTGCGAAGTACGGCACCCCAATGGGAAAACTCTAGGTGGCGCCCTATATTGTGCAGCTTCCGTATTCCAAGACCCGCACGAAACGTATTTCGTTTTTTAAATTTATTTTTTGTCCAAAAGTCTAGATCTAACTGTCACTCACCGGAATTACCCAAAGGTAATCAAAAGTGGTTAAATGAACATATTCACATAATTTGTAAAAGAAAAGTAAGCATGGCACGGGACGTCGTGTTAGCTATTACTATGGTATAGACCCTTGCTACCCCAAATCACCTCAAAGTACCACTTAAAATGCATGTTTTAAAATCCGTTTTCTGCTGATAAGTAAATTTATCCATATTCTATTCTTGTCAATAAACCTATTTTAATTAAAAATTACTTTCTCTATACTATTCTTTATTATGTACGTTGCCTTAAAGATCATTTTCAAATGCTAACATGCATGAATACTGTGTTTGCAATACCCGAGTTGAATGTTAGCTATAACTGTCATAATATTTGCATTGGAAAGCTAGATGAATTTGGTTACTTAGCAATTACCAGCTCAACTTGTGTGCTTATGGAAATGACGCCAATCCGAAGTCAAAGTTTACACTGCAGTAGCTGTGTATCGTGGCACCCCCCCCCATTGGCACGACTTTCACCCGACGCCTCTTGAACTTGGTGGGATTTGTTAATATTTGAGATGAGACGACGATCTGCCATTAGACGAAATCAACAGTGCAGAGTTAATACATAGACGCTGTTGTGAACATAATGGTTTTAAATTGCCCCAGCGATTTGACTTTAGACCAAGTAGGGTTGTCATTAAAATAAATTTATACTCAATAGGGAACTATTTTAGTTTGCGTCAATATCATTCCGTAAACGACGTGATACAGCTTTGTGTATATGGTGTGAAAGGCATAGTCATACTATGGTAATGCCCCCCAAAATGGTTTCATTTTGTCCGAAAACATACTTGTTACAAAGAAGGTAGTTGTAGTAAGAATCCTGCAAAATTATTTCGTATAAAGTGCCCCTGTTGATTATAAATCAAAACAAGTATAATGTCGAAAAATGTAAATCACAAAAGAACCGCAAGTTGGTAATATGATGTGATTGATAAACTGTAGAGGTCAAAGATGAATTACTCTACCCTTCCCGAGAGACATTGGTATACATTCCTTTCTTGTTCTCCATTGGGAAACTTCGGAACACTAGGTGGCAGCAGTCTGACCGGGTAAATTTCCATTGTTTACGTAGTTCTGAGCATGCGCAAGACCTGGCAAGTCTGCTGCCACCTATCGTCCCAAAACTCCCCTATTATTCTAAATATTTATTATATACTGTACAATTTGGACAAAACAATATCACAAGCAGAGGCCGTCTAGGGAAGTCCAAATTTAAAAAAACCACCAAAAAACAAACAAACAAACAAACAAACAAACACCCCAACAAACAAACAAACAAAAAACCCACAAAACCCCCCATCATCAAACAACCAAACCACATCAACAAAACAGTTGAGTTGTACAAAACATTTACCACAAATCTTAATATGTTCAATAGAAATGAGACACGGCATGGTGTCAATACGGATGAACTAATCACTGGAAACATCTTCTCAGTGAAATGCACGGGGTCGAGCAGGTGATGATAGACTGGGGACTTTATCGTCTGGTGAGTGTCCAGACCTAGGGACGTCTAAATCAAGAAATGTGGCTGCTGTGATGAAAAGTTGGCAAGAGTTTGTAATAAGCAGTGATTTTTGCCTTATGTTTCTTCCTTTGATTGTCTGTATTTACGGGCTACTTGTTGTCTCGGGGTTTCAGTAAAGTGTTTCTGACAACTCTCTCAATGACAATTTGCCGCTGATGATAATGACATTAAAAACTTAATGATAATAGAAAACAAAAAATATATATAATATTTGTTGTTTTCATTTTGTAAATAATGTGGATTTTTATCCCTTCAAAGACGTTACGAACCTTTGAATTTTGGGGGGATATATTTTTAAAGTGCAAAATGAATAAAGGACAGAGGACGTTTTAGCAAATGAAAGACGGAATCTGCGTCTCTATCAACTCGTTCCAGTGTGCTACTTTATTTTACGATGATAGCTAGTATTGTAAAACCGAGGTAAGGGAAAACCACCCATGAAGGTCACGAAAGAGCAGTTATTGACAAACTCGGTTCATTTATATCAATTACATGACCATAACCTTGTATAATATGCAGAGTGCTAAGGCACCGTCCCCGTAAAGTTAAATCCTCAAGAGACGAGTAATCAACATGGTGCATTGAAACACATCATCAACCTTCCACAATCAAATTAAAATTTAGACATTGCCCATGTAAACTAAACGATTTATTCCTGGTCATATTACTCCTTTTCCTCGCCGAAAAAAAGAGAAATAAGAAAAAACTATCACAGAGGCGCCAGCGAGATTTTGAATGAAAGAACAAACATACTAGGTGATTGCATAATTGATGGTGACGTCTACGAGGAGACTTCAGTTCGCGTTGCCCATTAACGTAAAGGTGGGTTTTTTTTTCTCTGGAGATACCGCGTAGTGAAAATTAGTAAGTGAAAAAAAAAATCTGTATTTTAGCTTTTGCTCGGCTGTCAAAAATTATGTGACACGGTGCGTTAGCACACCATGCCGACTGATGAAGCCTTTCTTTATCATTTAACATCCTTTAAACTGGTTTTAGAAACAGAAAGCCCGTTTTAATTGATGGTCCTACGGGATGCGCTTACGGTAAAATATAGATGGAGTCGCACGGTCGACAAGGAAGTGTGTTTAGGACACAGGAAAACATAACAGAAATGTAACATCCTATAAAGTGTGTTTTCGAAACGGAAAGCCCCGTTAAATGTTACGGTTCGGATGCACTTATGGTAAAACTTGGATAAAGCTTTACGTTCGACATTGAAGTGTATTTAGAACATGGTGAAAACAGTTACTGTTCCGTTCGTACGAATAAGTTATTCATATTCCGAACACTAATTTGTACTTTCAGACTTTGTTCTTACCAACGGATTTCCGTCGTACGGTTTATTTACTCTTCCGTACACATTACTTGTACGTACGTACGGATGACTAATTCCTATGTACATATTACCAGTTCGTATGTACGGATTACTAATTCCTACGTACGGGTTATATTACTAATTCATACGAATGGATTTGTATTTCGTAAGTGCTACTTTCTTTTTCGTTTAATAGACGGGTTAATAATAACGTTAACATTAGTAATCCGTACGTACGTAGACCGTAAGTACGAATTAGCATTTTCCTTCACTTTAATGTTCTGAAAATTCATTTCCATAGTGACGTCATTTAAAACGACTCCGACCAACGAAACTGTCATTTTGTCATGAGGATCTTGGCGTACATGAAGCACTCGATGTTCATTGTGTATGTCGGGAGGTAGGGGGCGGGTAGGGGCTTGCCGTGGCTTTCAAAAAAATGTATTCTGGTTCTCACATTACTTTTCAAAAGGTTCCCCTAATACCACAGAGCCTGAAAGCTTGCATATGAAATGAAGAAACAACAACCCCCAAAGCTCAAAGCATATGAAATTGCCTCTTCTGGCATGCCCGTGCCCATGTGATTTCTGTTCACACCAAACGTGATTCGTCTCTGAAAGATTTGCTCTTTCAGATTATGTCCTCTCCAAATACAGTGAAAGTGTTTTTATATTGATACAAGACTAGTCGAAGTTTGCCTGCTAGCTGTATACACACATCTCAATATGTGACTCTTGAAAGTGTTCGTCTGGATCTCAGTCTTTGTTTTGCGTTCACATTTAATTAACTTCCCCGCACGCCAAGTTCCTCCACTTTATGGCATGCTATTCGCTGAAATAGATTCGTCGAAGAATGTTTTTCCTATGAACGAATGTTGACAGATGGTCCTGCCAAACCAATCAGCAAAATATTGTTTGTACATAACTGATGATGGACTTGAGATAATCTCTGGATCCTGAGTACCAGTCAGTTTTAGGTTTAAGTAAGTAACACTTATCTTTGGTGGAGGTTTTCATGCAGTACAAGTTCCTTAAATGAAAACTTAGATACTTTTTCGAATCTACAAGAATAGGTACTGAATTTTAATTCTAAATTTTGGGGGTAAAATCGCCCTTAAACATTGGACCAAGCATCTGTAATTTTACATGGTCAAGAGTTATTCAAACTTATATACATATTAGTTGGTGGAATTCGGCGATTACACATATAATATTCCCATCCCTATTATAATTTAAATCGGAATATATATGTAAATAAAAATAAGTAAACAAAAAATACAAACAATAAATGAATAAATAAAATACAACAACTTAAAGAGCGAAAAAGTCAGCACGTAACAAGTTTTTCTCAACCCCATGGTTCATGACTTCGTTATGTAAGTTCGACATTTTGTTATTTGAATTAATTTTGAGTGAGCTTGTAATACGTGGCGTGTCATGGTCGACAGGTCAAGTGCACTGGACTCGAGCTCTGGTGTTTCTGAACAGCGGAGTGTGCGTTCAAACTGAGTCTTGT
>CM021532.1:5792632-5807987 GCA_010994315.2 Pisaster ochraceus
CCAAGAAAGATGTTTTTGTCTTTGTCCTGGCCCTTCCTTCTTGGGCACTTCTAAACAACATTTCACCAACAGATAGAATCGGAGCTTTCTTTGGTTTAGTTAAAAAACGCAACTAGTGTGCACTCATCGCTAATGTGTGCGAGCGGAGTGGAGCGTGGTCTTGGTGACGACTGACAAAAGTAACACTTGAAACAAATGTAGTAAACATTAAATAGCTTAGAGATTGTAAATTGTCTAAGAGTGCAATGCTTTGCGTCTACGTGGCAGGTGTTAACGGTAATTATTGTCTCAGTAACTGTTCTAGTATAAAGAGACTTGTATTAAATACAAATGACAGTGCTGGAGGTAGCTCGCAGGTGTGAGAGAGGCGAGTCTCTTGTACTAAAGCGTGACGGGAAGTCGACGGAGTAGTCCAACCAAAAGCGAATTTGGTGTAAAACCATCCTTACACGATTAATGAAAACATTGCTTTGACTTGGGGGCAATAATACAAAGTTTATTTTATTTTTTTTTAAAGGACTACCAGTAACTTTGATTTACATAGCAGCTTTAAACTAAGTTTCGCTGGTGCCCTACGCTGTTACTACACATGCTCATAGTTTGCATCCCCGGTACCCAGTTTGGCCAACGTTAACAATAATAACTCACACTGCTTGATGAGAAGCTATTAAAGCTAAAACGTATCGCTAAAACGCACACGAGTGACGTGAACCCAAGCTCTGTTTTATGATGGACATCACAGGATGTGCTTTTGATGCGTGATAACACAAGCTGAGCAAAATGTTTACATCAACGGTAAATTGACTGAAAACCTCGAACAGGGCTTTGTTGGATAATTGCAATGACCTTTTGATTGGAATTGCGAAGAAACTATTCCGTCTCGAGCCTCTGGTGCTGATACTCTGGAGGCCTTCGCAGAGTACGCCATGTCCTTTGTTTTCCAGACGGATGTACTTTTAGGCTTATCAATTTACATTTTAGCCATACACAAATAAGTTACTACTAAAACATTCCTTTGAGCGTGAATTATAATCTCACCTGTTTTCGTATAGCCCTGTAAATAAATCCATACAGCACGAGCATCACCGTGAATGGAACAAATATGACCACTAGACAGTTAAAAGCCATGTACTTCATGTCAATGACCTGCATGAAGATGCACCGTGGCACGGCCGGCTCTCCTTTGTTCCACCCAACTACTGGTAGAAAACCAACAATTCCAGCCAGAATCCACGACCCAAGGATGGTTGTGAGTGCCCGTCTTGTTGTCATAATAGCTGGATACTGCAAGGGGAAGGCCACGGCGATGTACCGGTCCACTGTAACCCCTATCAGGCTGAAGGTCGAGGTGGCACACAGCCACAACAGGAAAGTCAGCATGATCAGGCACCCGTAGAAGTTGTGAGGTTGCCCCTCCCCCGTAAGAAGAGCAAAGGGAACGCCCACAAGTCCAACTAAGAAGTCCGCGATCGCCAGGGAGACGATGAAGTAGTTTGTGACGGTCTGGAGGCGCGAGGAGCGGGCGTACGCCACCAGCACCAAACTGTTCCCAACCACAGCCGTGATTGCGATGAAAATCTCCGCCAGGAAGTACGGCACACTGACTTGCATGTTGCTTGTTATGTTTCGAGCAGACTCTGAGATAAACAAACTGCGCCTGCCGATGCACTCAGCTCATCTTTGCAGAGCAGAATAACTGAACTTTGATGAGATATCAGTCTTACAGCCTCTCTAGTGGTTGGACGGAAACATCCCCCGCGCAGGCCCTAAACACAGTAACGCATGTGCATCTGAAATCAAATAGAACATTTTGCGTGAGACAATTATCGAATTAAGGGATCAAGTACTGTATTAAACTCACCATTAAGTCCCATGTATGTGACCTTAACCTGATCTTAATGACATAGAAGAGCTTTTTGGTTACCTTGGGAAAATTCTATTGGGAAATATTTGACCAATGCCACGTCAAAATTATTGTTCCAATATTGATCTCATCACAAATCTTTGACGGGCGAAACCAAGTTTTAGCGTACAAAATGCGATTATAAAAAAGTTAAATGTATCATACATCAAGATACCGGTTTTCGCAGGAGTAGACAATTCGTTCCTATCCTTTTTATTTAGTTTTGAGTAAACACTCCAGGCAACCAAGTCGTGTAAATTTGATCAAATAGAACACGTTTGACTCAAACAATGTTCCAGTAGGTATTTTTGTCAAGTTATACACAGTCACGTATCATTACAATTTCACCATCTACTGGTCCTTGTGTTCGTATTTGATTTAAGATTTCCACTATTCACTTATTTTGTGTGCATTTATCTGACATGATGTAAACATTGAACATGTTCATATAAATATTGTATTGAATTGATTTTTATAGAGTTGAATTTGGCAAATCTTAGAAAGAGCCTATTGGGGACAAGCTTGCCCACCAAAGTCAACCAACCAATAAATGAATGAATGAATGAATCAATCAATCAATCAATCAATCAATCACTCACTCACTCAATCAATCACTCTGTTTCCACATCAATGCAGACAGGTACAAACGTACAAAGTCAATTAAAATACAATTTAAAATAAGTAGGACAATACCAACGGTATGCTTAAATCAGAAGATCAGCAAAGATGCGGAGGGATAAACAGAAAAGCTTATCTAAACTGAAATACTTCTCCGGATATTTGGTAAGTGGTGTCAAATAAATCCCCCCTTCAAAAAAGTATTACAAAAACCCAAGTAATATTAATTATAATAATAATCGATAGCCTAATTTAAGCAATTACAAAACAACAAACAATATCCCCCCTCAAAAAACAACAACATTATAAATATAATAAAAAAGAAAAAAGGAAAAAAGAAAAAGAAAAAAGAAAGAAAAAAAGACACCAAAGAAAACAGTCGCACATTTAAAAAAGTATTACATTCAACGATTAACGATTATATGGGTTAATCATCCATACCTTGAAGCTTGCATTGCCCACAATGCGAGATATTCCTTTCGATCTTCAACGAGAGAATGAGGTCAAAGACGACGAGAGTCCTTGCGACAGTGTATGCACCCGAGCCACAGTCCGCGCTTCTCAGTCGACCAGTGATCTGAGTCAATTGGTTGGTGACACTAACCCCCAAAGTGAAGCTCTTCCCGCAGTGTCCATGAGATCCTATCATTGGCTCACGTTGTCGAATGTATTTCCCCGTTGATATCGAGGTTGAAAGAAAATGACGGACTCTCTATCAGTCCGAACCATCAAAAGATAAGCAGAACAACCAAAGGGGTCGATCAAAGTAAATGCCGATTCCGTTGAAAGTCTCTTATCTCGAGTATCGTGGAATCGAAAGACGGACGGTGTAGTAATAACATCACTGTATAGTGCATGAGTTGAAACATCCCAAACCTGTGGAGCTGTAGCTGGTTGGTTGGATACTCGGTCCGTATTTTTTATTTTGACGCGACATCAAAATAGTCTCTCTTCGAGACGGTAGAGACGGGAATTGTTGGTACCCACCTCAATCCATCATCGTCTCAGTGGTAATGAAGGAGGACAGCTTTGACCTTGGCGTGTTACCCGTTGCGACATACGTGACTTTTAATATACACTCTCTCCCTCCCGCTCGCTCACCGGGGGTTGACTTTCAGTGAGCAGAAAGGTCATCCCGGGGTACGTATACTCATTCTGGTAATGGGATCGAGGTGGGATGAGCTTCGCCACATGAATCGTGCAGTGGTTTTTGTTCACACTTAATGGTGTCATAAATCAGTGGACTTTATAAACACAGTGAGTTGAAGAGAGTTCATCCGTTTGAAGATGTTGATGAATGATTCTCAAATGTTATAATACTTTCTTGCTTATTGTTCTTACTGTATACAAACTAAAAGCAGCCGCTGAACTGCTTAATGTGTAGCTTATAACTACCCGGTACAGAAACTACGATAATCTGAATCAACACAATAAATCCGAATTCATATTTCTTTTAAGTATGTGTCATCTCTTACCATTTAGCAACTATTTCAACATCGTCTTTATTATTGGGAGATAAGTTTATGACTCGCGTTGAAGAAAACTCATTGAGGATATTTATAAAATGGATTCATAAACAGATACTGTAAAAGGAGGTATAAAACCAATTAATTTGGGGACAATTGTTTCGACGATAAAGTTTGCGTGTTGTGATCCCTGTCTCTTAAACTTGGACACATCATAGCCAACTTCAATTATACTTGTTCCTTAGCTTTATTCCTCTATTCCTTGCAATTAAACACACACAAACGCAAACAGGAAAGTGATATTTTGACCTCAAGTACTTAAAATCGGAGTCCGAGTGAATTTTCGGTCGAGTATCGAGTACATGGCTTCGAGAACAGATGATTTTTCTGTCGATTATCGAGTATGGATTTCGATTGAGAGTATTTTGTTAGTCGAGAAAGAGTTTGAGTGCCATCCAAATAGTATTCGACTACTACAATGCAAAAAAAACCCAAAAAAAAACGGGATGTTAAAATGTACACCATGGGTGTTGCACATATAGATTGAAAAAAAAAACCAGAAAAAAACACACAACCAAACAAACAAACAAACAAACATCACTTTTGCACCATTAGGGTGTTCACACGAAAAACCAATGCAGTGGTCCGATGAAAATATAGCCGGTAGAGTGAATCTCTTGGTGCCGCACAGTAATGTTCACAAAGTTACAAAAACATAGACGAAATCACTAACAACACGACGACGATGTAAAAGGACTTAAATAAAACGATGTGAAGTTCCGCGTACAAAACTAACTCACGTGGCGCTCCAGTAAAATCAGTTGGCGAAGCGTACAATGAAACGACACAAAGTTCCACTTGATCTTGAAGTGTCAATAAACGTTAAATATGTAATGACAGCTCTCCAAGGGCAGGAATCAAAATCCTGCTGAATAATGCCTCGACACAATCAAAAGAGGGTCGGTCGAACCTGACGAAAAACGCAGGATAAAACCGTAACTAGAAAGTCATGCCTTGCAATACACATGGCCTGACATGAAGAACAACTATTTAATACGTAAAACAATGCATCTGGTATTTACGCTGTTGTTACCAACTGGTGACCTCTGACACTCCGAATGGTATGGCGTGCCAAGTGGTGTATAATTAACTGTACATAAATGTTCGTGTCCCCACAACCCTGTATGTGATAACACCCATGATGTCAATTTTAACGCCCCAGTTTTTTGCAGTGTAGAACACTGGCTTTGACAGTGTTTCAAACAAGAAGAGTTTTCTTCAGTATCAGTAGTGTTGAGAGGTTAATTTAATCAGATGATATTTTAGAACGAATCTGATCATTTGCTTTTTTTTTTAATTTGTATTTATTGTCATTACTTGTCTTCAAAGGTATTGCTATAAATAATCGCCCATTAAATAACTGTCCTTTCGTATATGCAAACTTTAAAACTAATACCCCCTCCCCCATTGCAGGTCATGAAATGCCTGAAGTTTCATTATTTTCAAAATGACAAATCACACCTCAGTTATTGTGGCATGGTATGACAAACAGTCTACTTCATAAAGTGGTGGCGAGATCAGCAAATCTCAAAATGCGAAGGAAATCAAGCAACTTTCGCTTAAAGTGATGACCCAAATTAAACAAGAGACTAGAAATTGAATTTTCTTGGGTTGTTTAGAGAGCCTCTCGGCCTCTTTTCTGTTCATTGATTAAAATAGGTCACTTGGTTTGGATAAGGTAGGTAAATAAACACCATGTGTGGCTGCTTTCATAGATGAACTTCAAAATATTAATCAGTGTGGATCGAAAAGGCCGGGCATTGTCATCAAGGTCTCAGAGACTTCATTCATCCATTCAATAATTAATTTGTTCAATTCATTCTATCCCGTAATTCACCCCCCCCCCCCCCCCCCCCCTCTCCCCCATGCACACGCACGCATTTAACCTTCATTCATTCGTTCATTCTTTTGTCCGTAGTGCGGGCTCTAAATGCCAGAGTCGGTTTTGTGATGCAACTGGTTTGTTTAAATAATTAGTGTAACATATTACATTATTGTATACAAGTCTCTCTAACCAACGTAAACAGATATCGTTAATTGTCATTGTTTTTAATACCCTCTCCAAGCGGAACTTGTTTATGCCACGTCGTCATATTTTTTTAAACACATTGATTTGTTCATTTCATACGGGGTTTATTTCAATCCTGAATTTCCAAAATATATCAAAACGAAATAAAAAATGCACATTTTGACCACGGTTTGTTTACACAAACGTCCTGCGCTGAATGTTACGAACCCATCGTGTTTAAAATTTCACTTTGAAATAAAGTGGAATTCGATACCATTATTGTGAGGTTAGAGTGCATCACACAAAAACTGAATTTGATGCAGAGCCCGTTTGTAAAGATGGATTTATATTTATTGTAGAATTAGTTTGCAGAAACACCATGTGTGTATATTTACTTTGCCGTGTAGATTTGTTCTTTGAGAACTTGTCTTGCTATTGTTTGAATCTACTGCCACTTTTCCACTTCCCCTCACAAAATATTTGGGATTTTCACCGTGGACGTTTTTTCCTCATAATAATGGTTTTGTTGAAGAAAAAAAAAACCACCCCCAAAACACTTTTTTTTTTAGAAAACCAGTTTTAAAGATTTGTATTTTTAGAAAATAATAACAGAGTTGCTAAGCCCTTGTTTTAAAGTTGTATGTTGCGACATTGTTTAAATCCCATTACTGTTCCATAAATTACCAGTATTAGATTCAACCACAGAGAGGTTTATTTTGAGTTCTGCACTAACGACGTCGGACGACCATGTGGCTACCCTTTTCAAGAATTTTAATCAGATAGTATTGGATAGGGCTGCATACACGATATGCAAATTTGAATAACAAAGTGTGAAAAAGACGGCGAGAAGCAAGATCTTGAGGCGCAGACTGTGGGTAGAACCCTGTGTCATACTGGTTGTTCAGTTTTTTTTAGGGCCTCTTCCTCTGCTACTCTGACGCTTTTGAGCTGCTCTCTGAGAGGTGGTCCGCGCCCTTTTTGTCGAGCTGTTCACCTGTGGCCCAGCCGGCCTTGCTCCCGTCGGTTATTCTGAATTTTTCTTTTCCTTTTGTCATTCAAGTCTTTGGCCTCCTGCACTGCTTCGATTGCCAAGTCGGTATCGCATTTGCTGATTAGGGAGAGTTTGACTTGGTCAAGCGCTATTTCTAGCTTCCCACAGAATTCCAATTGGGCAACTTTGCCAACTTGCTATCGTTCTTTTGACGCGAGCCTGTTCTCCTTCAACGAAATGGAGTCTTGTTTAGGTGTGGCAATAGCGTTAAATTTCTCCTCGAAACAGTCTGTATATTTCTGGGCATTGATAAAGTTTTGGGATTGAGATGCAACCCTGACCCAAATGTGGTCTTAGGTTACGAGTGTATTTTTGCTTCACCAAAATAGGTTTGTTATTACACTGTGTATTTTTTTATTTACAATTTCATTGCTCCTGTACTGTGTTTATTCCACATGTGCATTCCTCTAGCCATGGTGACCCTTTGTTTACCTGCGGTTACCAGCCAGGCTGTTCAGCTGGTATTTTAAACTCCTGTTCTTTGATCTTCACCTACTGTCTATTCAAGCATGCTTTTAAACTTCTACCTTCTTGGAGGATGTGGAGATGTACTTTTTGTTTATCTCCTCCCCAAGCTGTGAAGTCCTAATGACTTATCTTTCTTCACTCCCTCTGTTTCAAATGGACCATTCAACTTTAGGGCCATGAGTGTTATTTTTCAAACTGTCCAATGAGAATGTACAGCTGATCTAAGCTGAGGCATGGCTTAAAGAGTGCTGGCTTGGCCCAAAATTCTGGTCAGACCAAGCACTTCACCATTTGCCATCGTTTGCGTTGGATGTGTCTCTGCAACTCTTTCTTCAAGTGCTTGTCATATAAATTCTTCAAGCACCTTATCTTCAACTTTCAAGACAACTTCTTCTTTTATGAATGTTGGCTCTCTATTGTAGGCTCAGACTACTTGATCGAGGATAACCACACACAGTCACACTGGTGCTTTGATATGTTTCTGAGGCTATGGTCTACACGTAGATACCCAGATCGCCCATCCAGTACGTCTGAGACCAACCATACTGAAACCCGCAAGTATCAGATTGATTTAAATCCAACCTTTGATAGTAGAGTCATATCTTTGGATTCCGTGACCATTTGTTGCTACTTTTTTTCTCGATGGATTTGACTTAAGGAACCATTAAAGATGAGAATTAGCTCATATGTACCTTTGGAATAGGACGGGAAGTTTTTGTAGAGGGCAATATTTAAAATGGCCGCCGACGCCATCTTGAAAATTCTAGTTTGTAATAGGTCTTGCACCAAATGGACCAGTTGGGCAAAGAGAGGTCAGTTTCTACTCTATCTGGCATGACACAATCACTGGGATGTTCATTGTAAAGTTTAGGGATCATCTTGACCTCTAAATCCAAGATGGCCGCCGCCGCCATCTTGAAAACTTAACTTTCAATAACTGTGGCAACAAATAACCTAGACGGACAAAAGAGATGTCATTTTCCACTGTATTTAGCATAACAAAACCACTGGAATGGTACTTGTGGAGTTTGGGGATCATCCTAACTTCCAAATCCAAGATGGCCGCCGTCGCCATCTTTAAAATTATGAAATATGAAAGCTCTGGTATCAAAAGAGCTATAAGAACAAACCGAGTCCGGAATTTGATATCCAAACCAGCTATAGGACTAGTAGCAAAAAATGTAGCAAAGGTAGCAAGAAACGGAATCCGAAGATATAACTCTACTATGATGTCAGGTGTTATATGAGGACGTTTCATGTCACCAACCACTTCCTATTTGTGATGCTCGTCCACTGAGGATGGTCTACAGCCAGAGGGTTGTACTCGGACTGCACGTCTAACAGAGATTCGTTTTTATTTGGCGCCCATTTCCATCTGAGCCCATTTTGTGTTATTTAAATATTTCAGGATCCTGTTTATTGTAAAGTTTATATTCTGCATTTCTTTTGATTGGCGATTGATTGTTTAAATAAATCAGTTTCTGTTTTTGTGCAGCATATCTTGAATTCTCGAACTTTTTAAATTTTATTTCAAAAAGGGAGTTGTGAATTATTTTGGGTTCCCGCTACTTTTGAAGGTGAACCCAGGGTTACAATAAATTTTTCTGGGGATTGATTTACTTCTGGGGATTGATAAGTTTCTGTGGATTGATTTATATGTCTGGGGATTGATTTATTTCTGGCAATCTCTTTATTTTTGTAGTTGTCTTTTTTGCCCCAAATGGCCGCCCATACGAAGTGAATTTCGTAATTCGGGAGACTACTTCGTTCTTAAAAGACTACTTCGTTCTAAAAAGAACTGTCCAGCTTATTAACTGCTACCTGGGCGGAAGGGTAAGGACTACTACTTTCGCTTAGTGGATCGAGGGACTTCTTGTAATTAACTTCACTGCCGCGGAGTGAGTTTCTTAATTGGTCTCAACGTTTCGACTGGCCTACTCTAAAGTCATCGCCAGGAGACTGGAGAGTGTTTGAGATGCTGGGGATTCAGATCGTTCACGTTTACTGCCAAGGGGAATTGCAGTGATAACAAACAATAATTGAATCCCATCAGACAAGCATATCAAAACGTTAACAGGTAATTACATTTTTAAATCTCACCTTGGTAGAAATTCGTCGAAGTGAATTATGATTACGGTACCGGGTGTCTGAACACACACCAATTTAATTAGATAAGCATGACTACAAGTCGTTTCTTGTTGGGATTAGTTGTTTGAATAAAATATTTGCTTATGGCAATACAGTATATTGAGGCAAAGATGGTACAAGTTGCTGCCAGACGTCAACGTGTATTCCGGGGGGGGGGGCTGGCTGTCGAGTTATGCAAATCACCGTATGTTTTCTTCAGTCAAGTGAGAGGTAACACAAAACTCTGTTGATCACTTTGTAGTCCACCTCAAAGGTTATTGCAGCAGTGTGAATGGGGTTCAATAATGCAAAGTCGACGAATGTGTGTTTCATGTCTGGCGGGAAGTGCCGTGTATCCCCCGTCAAATAAAACATACAACAAGAATGTGTGTGTGAAGGTGATATAAATCTGGAAATGTAAAATGTACGCTTCTACGTGTAACAATTTCACATACAAAGGGAGTGAACTGTACAGGACTATGTACAGACCGAAATAGGTGCTACATGTACATGCTGGGACCAGCTTTCTTTGGTCACGTGGTTACTGGACGCCACGATCGGTCCAAAAAATGTAGCACAACCCAAGGTGTGGTCTAGTCTGGCACCCTTTGGGCGCACTTCCGTTTTGGGGCCGAAAATGGCTTCTAATGGCAAGCTGTAGCAACTCTCTCACTACACAGCTAGGGGACCAATGGATATGTATTTAGCGTACTAAGCAAAGAGAAACTCATGTTCTGAGCCTCATTAAACGCGAACCAACAACTTTTTCTGTAACTCGAAGATTCGAAGGTCATGGCTTTCATGGATTGTTGAAAAAATAGTATAAATACTGTGCCTCTGGGGTTGTTGACTTTCGACCTAAACATTTGGGGTAAACCAGCCCTCTAAAAATCTCCCTATTTTTCTAAAAGGTTTTTACGGAAATTGTTTACCAAGAAGGAATCTGGCCAGCTTAGTTGACGTTTGGAGTGTTTTTATTTTGGATGAGCAAAGCCAAAAACCCAAACGACTAACCTACAAAAAACAAACAAACAAACAAACACCCCAACACCCCAACAAACAAACAAACACAAATCTGAATTTTAATCGTCAGAAAACAAACTCGGTTCAGTTTCAAGAGGCTGAGAGACTTTAACATAATTTTTGAGTATGTCTTATTTTTTTATCATTAAGCATCGGTTGCTATGGGAAGTTTTTTTGTTTTTGTTTAGTGTGGTACACCCTTCAGAAATAACCCCCTCTGTTGACTAGAACGTGCATTAAATGTATTGCCAGGAAAAACTCAAAGAGGGCGCAATTCACTCTCTCTTACTGCATAACAATATTTTTTTAATATCTCGAAATGGAAACATATCTGGCAGGCCAAATGCAAAGGTCGTTGGTTCGAAATCCCACCCGACCGATTTGTCTGTGCTTTTTTTGTTTTCACAGAACGCGGGAACATACAGTGTTGTAATGGTAAAAAACACATCACATATAGACCAAAATGTTCCTTATTATTTCAGTGGTTCCCATTTTGTTCCATTGTGATAGGGTCTGTCAAAATCATACCACTGGTTGTTTTAAAGTGTGTTTATGTTAAAGTTGATTCCCCAGTTTCTAAAAAAATATCAAGTAAAAATGTATCTTTTTAAAGATCGAACCAAATCGAAACCCAAGTAAAACAAATAAAATAGAATATATATATATACAAAAAAGGGGGGAAAAAAGAAGAAAACCAAAATGCAGATATGAAAAAGTCCAAAGCTTTATTTGTTATTTTTAAACAATCGTTTAAGATTTCGACCATATTTCGACTGATCAATGGTGTTAATGTTTATCGACGGAATGATTGGTGATCAGGTGTTATTGAAATCGATTGTAATTTAACTCAATTGGCAGGGTCTCATTTAGACAGCTTTTGGACAAGTATGACGGGAAGCCGCCGAAGCAGTCGGTCGGAAATGACAACTTCAGTTTCAGCCCTTATTGGGAGAGGCTCCAACGGTGAACAGTCCACACACGTGCTCTTAGCAACCTCTTACTCTCTCTCTTGGCATAATGGCCTGTCATGTTGCTCTCCGCAGAGCCACTTTCCTTCTGATTTTCTTACCTTGCCATCATCTGATGTTATGTAGAACTGTAATTTACATTTCTGGTGTGTAAGAAACAGGTGGAACTACACAGATAAAGAACGGTCTGAACGGACGGACTCTTCTACGCTGTTTAATTCGCTCATTGATGCCAGGGACTCTTGTGTGCTTAATTTTGGTTCTGTTGTGTGATGTAATAGTTTTTATTTGATTCAATGATTAGTGTAAACTGAATCTCCCCAGTTCAAGTTTGAATGTGTTATCATGTGACTCCATACTTTTTGCAGCATAACACCCATTGGGATCACACCCTCGTGGTCTCTCGTCCAGAGGCGTGTGGGCGTGTGTGCAGGTCACGGCCACGGCTCCCTACTACTTGAGTAGGAGATTCGGCAACAACATTGTATTGTATCAATGAAGTACAATAATTGAACTGAGATTTGTTGTGCCTGAACGTGTCTTCTTAAGTCCTATGTTGGTCAATCTGATCCCGGATGGTTGGAAACGCCTTAACTATCCCAGTTGGTGTCAATGTCAACAATCGTGTCAACAATCGTGGTGTCATATGCTGTAGTTTATAATTTTTCAGTAGATGTTTACAATAACGGAGTATCAAAACTTGGTCGGTAAAATTACTGCTGTTGATGTCAACTGATGATGTATAAATCTATTGTGACAAAAAATCACAACGTACGTGACGGTACTCAGTAAAGACCTCGTCCGGATAAATTATGTTTATTAGTTCATACGAGAAGTTTGAATTTTTATGCCGACCCAAACAAACAAACAAACAAACAAACAAACAAACAAACACCCCAACAAACAAACAAACAAACACCCAACAAACAAACAAACAAACAAAACAAACAAACAAACAAACAAACAAACAAACAAACCAACACCCCCAAAAACATACAGACAAACTAACTAACAAACAAACACCCCGTGGAAATAACTGGAAAGCTAAACAAGCTATTGCGTGTGTACAGCTGACTACTAGAATGTGAATGCTTGCAGTCATTAATTTAGGCATGGAATTGGACCTTTTAAAAGTTGTCTTTGGAATGTACAGACCCAGTTGTTGTTGATATCCAATGACGTCATATTTCAATGTTCGCCCCGAAAGAATATCAAACAAAAAATACATCTTACACCATTTTGATATGAGTTTATCAGATACTTGTAACCACCCACTTCATAAAGACCCGTTCTAATAGATACTGAATTCAACAAAAAAGCTAGTTTGACCTTGTAACCCCCTTATAGCGATAGGCCCCCTATGTAATGAAAATTGACAGACAGCACTGAATTTAATTTGACTGTTGAGTTTGGCTCATTAAACACAACCGTTTGCAGGGAGGGAGAAAGGGAAGACGGACGGAGAGAGACGATGGGAGAATCGTTTTATTTGTTTGCAAATTTCGAGGCAACAAGGAGAGACAAAACTTTCCTTGAAAATCAGTCAGAAAGATACAAACAAAGTGCTTTTTGCGTATGGAATAAATTTTCATACTGAAATGTCCAACGAAGTTTTTAATTTTTTTTTTTTTTTACTTTATTTTAGTAACCCAACCTTGACCCCAAGCAGTTCCCTTAACCCCAATTGATGTAATAATTGCATCAGAGGTGACCACAAATCCATACACTCGGGTTGGATAGTGGTTTTGAGAAATTTTACCCTAGAATGGCGGGGTCTTGGGTTCGAATCACAGCCGAGTAGTATGGATTCCTGTGGATTATTTCCGAAGCTCTACAGTGCTTATCACACATCGGTGTTGAGTAAACATTTAGAAACCAAAACGTTTTTAAATGTGCTACTCTCTTTACGCAAAATCTTAAAACTGCCTACTACCCAATATAATTTTAACCCCCAGAAACCGACAGTAATTTTTTTTTCTTCATATGTATAAATATTTTATAATAACTGGCGGTACAGCATTGGGCTTCTTTTGTATTAATTGGAATGATAAAAACAATCACTTGTCTTCTTCACCCAGTGTTCGTTTAATAGAAGTTGCCAGGAATATATAAGATTATCTGATAACCTTTGGTTTAATAGTATCACACACAGAGTACAGATTTGATCTTCAAGGACAAACAGAAGGATGTTATATGTTCACTCAAGATGGGGACCTGTTGGTTGCAACGCCCACGTTGTCGGCACATACTGACGAGCTATTTCCTTAAGGTAAGAGACTTTATTTTGTAATTTTTGTGAACGATTTTTTTTTAACTGCGTGTGTCGTTTACATATCTGGGTAATAATGCTTGGGTTTATTTCAGCCTATTTGTTTGCTTGATTAAGTTATTAACTATTATAATTTGGTTTCATCTACCATTGACACGTGACTTACTAATTTTGCACACAATGGATACTTGCAGAGGTCTGGCTTGCCCCTTCTAAAAAAAACAATCATTTACTCCTATCGATTGACGATTGATGTGAACAATGTGTTTAAGGGAATGGAAACACGTCAGCATGTGCTGCTAGCGTCCCTCGCTGTTGGGTAAATGCAGAAGCTCCATCATTAACACATTAATACTTAAGCCTCAGAAATTGTCTTTCTAGTAGTTATAGTTGGATGTAAACGCTTTCCCATATAGATTGTTCTTACATTTCGAGTGGTGTCCTCGGTCCAGGATATTACGACAGACTCGTCCCTGGATCTTCATGTCCCTCATGCACGTGTCGCACCTTTTTCTGCAGCTATTTATTGACAGTAGACCGGTTTGCTAAGAAGTGAATAATTAATGCATTGACATTTAACAAGAATTCATAAAAACTTGATCCTTCAACATAATTGTTTTTGCGTAACTAACGAACCAGAGAAAATAACGATACTCATCTCCATGACATTATTATTACAATTTACCAATTACTGTATTAATATATTTTACTTTGCATTATTATGATTGATTAAACGTTAATCAAACTATTTTTACCGTGAGCTTTTAGCGAGAAATGTGGCTGAGAGAAACAACACTCTAAAGCTTTCTTTGGTTGGGAGTTCCCGTTTTCAGGTAGTGTCTTTCGTATTGTATGTTCCTTGTTTTGTATTTCCATGTATTCTCATGTGTATAAATGATGACAAATGATGTGGATAGTATGATGAAAATTATACTTATTAGAATATTATCCTACTGTATACAGATACATGGTACATTCTAAAATATGATTTGGCAGATTGTGAATGAATGAAGTGTTTTGAATTTAAACTTATGTAAATCTAGATAATCAATTCAAAGTTTGATTACTTCGAAAGCCATATTGGCAATTTTTATCTTTTTCTCCTTTTTTTTCTTTTTTCTCTCTTTCCAAGGCAGGTGTGTTTGAGAGAATAGCAACCCTCAACGGTCAAGAACGCAGAGGAGAGGCACTGCCTTCAACAGAGTGAATACATGTACAAAAATCATTACAGGGTTCATCTAGCAATTTTGCAAAATTTGGGACACAATGGGTTTTTGAAATTTAAGCTTAATTACAAAAAAAAATCTTTTTTTTAAGTCCAGCGTTTTTCTCAAACAAAAGAAGAAAAATGGTTCGTGGAAACTAAGCCAAGTTTGACACAAATTGTAAGGGGT
>CM021532.1:5842060-5853565 GCA_010994315.2 Pisaster ochraceus
GCAGTGCAGGGGCTAGATGGTTCAATCTCTATGATTATCTGAACCACACAGGAGATACTACAGTAATCGTGTTCGAAGCATTGTTTTCTACGGAACTCTGGAAGTGTCATTCGACTTCTTCAGCCTGAGATAGTTTACTGCATCTTGAAAGAATCCTGAAAGTAGAACGCCAACTTCCCAAGACAATTCATCTTGGGATGATAACATCCTAAATAGGGTGTTGTATTCATTGGATAATTTATCTCGTTTACCAATAAAGTGATGATACTAAATTATCTAGGTAAGACGACATCTTACTTTCAGGTTTCCATCATCCTGAGATAAAATGTATTTTCGAGCTGACATCCTACTTCCAGAGTGACGACATCCCGAGATAAATTATCTCGGGATGTCGTCTTCTTACATTTACGGGGTCATTATCATGCAGTAAATTACCTCAGGATCTCAACAAGTTGGATGGCATTTTCAGAGCTCCGTACAGTGGAAGATTTGGTCGGTATTCGAACCCGCCACCGTGTAACTGGAGAATCTGCAGTCACGCTCTCATGGTTTCTCTTTCAGCTTAGAAAGATTTATCAGTGCTTAGCAGCTTACTATGTAGGGGTTTATAAGTGGATTTTAAAAGGACAGTGACTAATTTCAAAGAATATTGCAAACAAACAAAAAGAACCAGAAAAAAAGGGATCCGGTTAATCTTGATTTGTGATTTATGTGTCGTGAAATTTTGACTTTGCAAATCGGCATACATTTGGTTTAAGTCCCACCGATGGAGGGGATGTGATCCCAGGGTTGTTAGGTTAAGCTTCTTTTTTTTTTAAAGTGAACACTTTGGTCGTAGTCCTTCAGACTACCATTGGTAGTTTAGTGTGACACTCCATGACACTCCATAGGCCTACGTGCCTCACGTGTGTAAGGCTGACATAATCGGGCAACTCAATAGGTTGTGTACGGTGGTGGACTTAATCTCCACACTGGTGCCACGGGCATGTTGGGCAGAAAAAGGATACCGAAATCAATAGGGTTAAACTTAATATATGGAGGGTAGAATAATGAGCAAGATACGATACTGGTATGTAGGAATAATTATGGGTTTTCCAAGCTCTTGGTGTAACCAATTTTTCGGTGTAACCGTTGTTTTGATTGCAAATTGCCATTATACAAAGAGATGGCCTTTCAGATTATAACACGCTTAATCCACTGCTTTCTCTGTTCCTCCCCGCAGAAGAAACAGTTAATATATTTCACCCATGCTATCTCCTTCCGCATCCTGCCTCGCTGTCCAATTCACCTTGTGATAAAATCTGTTGAATTTAATGTCATACAAATGGAAATCTGTTGACCATGGGATGCCAGTCTGGATGTTCTACTTATGTTGTTGCAACCAAATCGAGGATGGAAAGCAAAAAGTAATGTCCCTTTATACGGCTACGACAACGACAACGACAATAACAACGACACAAATAACCCCCAAAAGCCGACGCCAAAAATTAAAAACAAATAAAATGAAAAATACAAAAACAAAAACTTAAATTATTATTTTTTTGATCGGATTTAAAATAATTGAACGCATTGCATCTGCATGGAATGGCGTAACGCGCTTGCCAAATAGTTTGTGTTAATCTTGCGCGTGTTTGTTCCCCTAGAAACACACTGTAAAGATACTGTTAAAATAAATAATAAATACAAAAAACATAACAATTAAAGCAATAATAAATAGCACAACTAATTTGTGAGCTGACTTTGTGTGTGCTGGCACTGTGGTTAACGACGAAGTATATTTCATGTCCTTTATAGTCACAAGGGTGTTAAATGTAAAATGCTCATAACTGTGAAAAATATACACACATATTTGTCCTACAAAACTATAGTTTTTTTGTTTGTTTTTTTGCAAAACAGTTGCTTTTGGGAAAACTGCTGATCGATAAACTCCTTTTACCAGAAGCTTCAATATACTAAAAAGCATTGTTACCTAAACTGTATACAAACTGTAGTAACGAGCCTACGTTTTGTTATTTAACATCGCTTTGAGTTTAAAAAAGTATAAATCGGACTTGGTAATTTATGATTTTAGTCAAGGATTTATCAAAAGTGGTCTTCTTTAGACCATCCCTCCTGACGACTGGTTTTAGTTCAAGGCTACTGTTCTTTCCTTTAAACGAATCTTCTAGGATTCAATGTAAACAATCTCAAGAAACTGTCTCAGAGATAAGATTTGTTTTAGTTTTGGTTAATCGTGACTTTGTCTATGATTGGCTGACTGACTAAAGGAAGTTGTTTCTGCACAAACCCCGAATACCTAGTGAAAACCTAGTGAATGTAACCCTGTCAATCGGCTGGAAGGGCCAATCAAGCCAGCACTGTCACAGAAAGCTTCATTTCAGCTTGTTTAACATCAACAACGAGAGCGAACACTGTACATGCATACCATTTTAGACACAACCATTTTTCCCGGTACTCTCCTCCAACCGACCAACCAATTCAGTTGAAATCAATACAGGCATCTATGTCCATACCTTATGACCGTATGTATCCAGTCGTTAGTTGTAACTTCACGTCAATCTCAGCTGCAGGAGCAGCTTCTCCTGGCTTGCGAGGTATCTGTCGGTAGATCAGCAACGGGGTAGGAAAGTTACCACTCTCCTCTGCAGACACTCAAACAATCTTAACCCTCGATAGATGTGCTAGAACAGGGGATTCCTTGACGTTAACGATAAGAACTCCCATAGCGTACTTCAACCCCACATGCCTCATGCACGACCACGGCCAAGTCAAAGCCTGGGGCGGGTATGAGCATGCGCTCGCTCAACAGTCACCGACAATTATTTAACGTCTTATTAAACTCTATTAAAGCCTACTCCTTCAAGACGTGGCCGTGTAACTAACTGAATAAGAAAGACTACGTGATTGGTCCGCTCATGCGTGAAAGTACCAGAGAGCGACGGTAGAGCAACAACCTTTTGTTGTGTTGGAGTAATAATACACTATTGTACAGGGACAGAGAGAGAGAGAGAGAGAGAGAGAGAGAGAGAGAAAGAGAGAGAGGGGGGGGGGGGAGAGAACGAGTTCCCAATCGAAAGCATGCGTTCAATATTTTGTGGACATTACGTTACTGGTGATGATCCGTCGTTCCTTGTAAAGGCAAATTTGCATTTTTTTTCATTGGTAGAAACGATCAAGCCGTAACATGTCTGATTGAAGATAAAGATTTTTAAATTAAAATTAAAATTCTTCATCCCGATGCAAATATTACATCTATTAAATCGTTGCAGTACCCGCTGCTAAGGATTCGAGCCAGCCGCTAGACCATCGGGATAGCTCGGTGGTCTAGTGGTAAGACAGCTGCTCTAGCACTGCAACGGTCGTAAGTTCAAATTCTACCCGAGTGATTGCTTGTGTTTTTGTTTTTTGTTTTTCTTTTTCCACAGAGCTCGGGAAAGCACTGAGCATACAGTGCTTAATACGCATCGGTGTAAGGAGGAAACAAATAAAGAAAATCTTCATCCCGATGCAAATATTACATCTATTAAATCATCTCAGTGTTTGTCTATTTCCACTTGACTGCTTTTGTTATACCAGTCTGCCTGTTTATGTTTGTTGTGTATTCAGGCCACTAACTTGTTCTCTTCTTTTTCACTAATACCATACGGACCTTGTGTATTGACGTCATACAACCGCCATCTTAGAGGTAAATCGATGATGAAACAATGGAAAACGCACAGATTTCTACCCGCAGCGCACATGACGGGCAAATGAACAACCGCCTTTTGACCTCTAGATGAGCGCGCACTACTCAAATGACGTCATATGAATGAGGTCTATCCAGCCATAGCCCGAACATCTGACGTAACACTTCGAGGCTCGTGAATAACGCCAGATACGAGCCAGACAGGATGTTGGCAAACGCACCTTTGACCTAGCATTCATTTCACACGGACACTCGCAGAACAAAACAACGCTACGTGATGTATCCAATGAAATCATTGGGCCTTAAGAACAGTATCTGTCTTTATCCTTGCGGATAAGGACAGGGGACCAGTCTAATCCAGCCATAGCCACTGCTGAAGTATGTTTCATTTATCTTTAAAGACATAGTAATCTGGGATCTAGGGTCTAGACTACTAATGGTACACGTAATCCAAAGAGACTGGAGGATCAACAACCTTCTTCTTAAACACAAGAGTTTTAATTCTGGGGAGGGGGGGGGGGCAAAAAGCGGTGCCATCAATATATTTATCACAGTTTGAGGTTTAAACTTATGTTTTGATTACAATTTGCATTTGGTTCTTTTTACTCATAAAGAAAATGCATTTATAGTTAAAAAGGCAGTATGGTATACGAAGAAGACGTAGACTTCCTATAATTGAATCGACAGTGAAGCAATTTTTTATACAAAATTGTTTTCCTCTGCCTGTTCAATTTTATAAGACTATTTACTGGTGAGCAAGCGCATAACAATCATGAAATAATTAAATAAGCGTAAAAAGTTACAATAATAAAAAATAATAAAAAAATAAACAAAAAGGAAAATCAAATTAAAATCAAAAACACGCTATCGTTTATTTCATAAACGATCCAGAAGTGTGAGCCTTCACAATGAATTCGTGAATTTACCATCAATCGTCCACTTACAAGAAGCATCTGCAAGTTAGAGTACTTTCATGGAGAATGCGCAGTAGTTGTAAGATTGCGACGGCGTTTTAAGGACCTGTCCGCAAACTTGGCTTTATTAAAATCTGCCTCAGAATGGGAAAGATAGTTAGTGCTGAAAGTTCTTCGGGTAGTTCTTTGTTGCTTTCAGTTAAGTCCTCGAACCCTGTTAAGCAGCAACAGCAACAGCAACAGCAACAGCAACAGCAACAGTAACAGCAACAGCAACAGCAACAGCAACAGCGACAGCAACAACAACAACAGCAACATCAGCAGCAACAGCAACAACAACAACATCATCAACAACATCAACAACAACAACAACAACAACAACAGCAACAACAGCAGCAACAACAAAATAAACATCATAAACAACAGCAACATCAACAACATCAACAACAACAGCAACATCAACAACAACAACAACAACAACAACAACAACAACAACAACAACAACAACAACACCAACAAAAACAACAACACCAACAAGAACAACAAACAGACGAAAATGCCAACATTTTTATTGCTCAAGTTCGTGGTGAATGCGAAGATTTTTTTATTGCAGAAATGCAATACAAGGTGTTGCCTAATAAGATCCCATTGCTATAGTTGCCCTTCTTCACAAAGACTTTTAGCTGTTAGTTTAACTTGCTTCTTGATGTCTAGAGTATAGGGAATAAACATAAATAAAAACAAACAAGCACAACAGAAATTGTAGGGGTTTTTTTTTCGTAAATGAAGAGAGCACATCATGTCTTAGCAAATGCATTCGTTAAAAGCTGCGACCCACTGAGTTTTATCTTACCGACAATGTAGCGAATGATTCAATGTCAGCATCTGTGGTCGTCTTATTTATCTCAGATTTTGCGTGTTTATTCAAATAAACTCTAGTTTTTAAAGTTACATTCCAGGCTTGCATCAACTGCGGATTTATTCCTAGACAATTTTGTTATTGTAAAGGATTATTCTTTCCATCCTTTTTCCCCAGAGTTGGTAGACTAAATGCAAACTCAAATGAAATTATCAACTAAAATGTACAACCTACTGAAGATGTGCACAGCTGTAAAGGCGTCCCGGTGACGTCATCGTGTGTCGCGTGACATCCAACATCCACACATTTTTCTAAATCTGTATCAATTCAACCAAACACGCTATGAACATGGGGTTTCTTTTTATTGACTATGATAAAACAATTGAAGACTGTGTGGTATTCTATTTGTTTTTTTTGGGGTTTTTATTGCTGAAAAGAAGAAGTTTGCACACCGGCCGACGTTCGATTACAAGGAAATCTCTACAGTAACATTATTAATTTACACAAAAGTTGTTACAAATTTTTGTAATATTATGACGTAAATATAGTGCTGTGTTTTGAAAAATTAGTACAACGAGTGTAGCGAGTCAGCGTGGCTTATAAGACAAACTTTGGAGGAAAAAACCCCAATAAAAATAACAACGACTATTTGGGCCTACTGGCGACGCGCGCAGCAGCTAGGTCTCGCAGCACGAACGACAACATGGCGGCCTCTAATAATAATAATAATAATAATACAAGGCATTTATATGGCGCTCTACAAAGTACACAGTGCCTCACAATCAACATCAAATTAAATTCAAATAAATAAAGAAAATGCATTAAAACAAACATATCATAAGCTGGGAAAAAGGTGAGTTTTAAGTTGGCGCTTGAAGGTCGCAGTAGATGCCACTTACCCTGATAGCACACGGCAGCTCGTTCCACAATCTGGGGGCAACAACAGAGAATGAACTGTCCCCAGCCTTCCTTTTGGAGCGTGGAACAATCAGCCGGGTGACATCAGAAGATAAGCAGAGCCCCCTGCGACCTCCAGGCCCATCTGTATTATATAAAGTGAGAATGTCAGAAATGTAACTTGGAGATTGACGTTGGAAGGATTTATATACGAACAGGAGAAGTTTGAACTTGATTCTTTCCTTGACGAAGAGCCAGTGAAGCGAGTGCAATAATTGAGCTGATGAGAATTGATCTCTAGCGCGTGCAAACACAAGACGCGCAGCTTTGTTTTGAAGGCGCTGTACTCGTCTGAGATCCACTTCCCTGGCACCGTACACCAATGAGTTGGCATAATCAATGCGTGAAAGTACCAATGATCTGACAGCATTATGACATGCTTCCTGGGTGAGGAAACGGCGTATACGCCACAGATTGCGAATATGATAATTAACACTTCTGCAGAATGTACTGATGTGTCTGTTCATTAACAAGGATGAGTCAAGAGTAACCCCAAGATTTTTTACTGTGGTATGCAAGTGTCCCCAGCTCTTAATACAAGATGAGGTAAAGTACTGATGACCTTCGGGGAACCAAAAACAAAGAATTCAGTTTTGTTTTGATTAAACTGCAGTCTGTTTAGCACCATCCAGATATTGATCTTGGAAATACACGTGGACAGATTCGAAAGAGCACGATTTGAATCACCTGCAACTTTGGAATCGAATTCGGTGTAGAGTTGGGTGTCATCAGCATAAACATGAAAATTGACATTGTGTTCTCTGATAATATCACCAACTGGATGGGTATACATGGTAAAGCACTGTGGTCCATTGACGGAGCACTGGGGTACTGAGAAATTGAGAACATGCTCCACCAATTTAATATTCCTAATGGATACTCTGGTACGACGTTCATTGAGATAGGACTTAAACCAAGATTTAGCGGTACCTGTAATGCCAAAACGGGTTTCTATTCTATCAAGAAATATTCCACGGTCAATGGTATCAAATGCAGCAGACTCGTCAAGTAATACCACGAGAATAACTTTGTTTTTGTCAAGGGATTCCAGGATGTCATTTTTCACCTTGAGCAAGGCAGTCTCAGTACTGTGGTGAGCTTTGTATACTGATTGGAACTGATCACCGAGATTATTGTTATTAACATGACTGGTAACTTGACATAAAGGGCTTTTCAAGTTACTTTACCAATGAATTTGATGTTGGAAATGGGACGATAACTTTTAAGAACATAAGAATCAAGTCCGGGCTTCTTAAGACTGGGGGTAATGATAGACTGTTTGAATGTTTCAGGGAAGACACCGGATACAAGAGAAGCGTTGGTGATTCTAGTAATGATCGGTAACTGACTGGGCAGACAACTCTTGATAAGCCATGTAGGTAGTGTGTCTAGAGAACACGACTTGTTTGTAGGAAAATGCCTTATAAGTTCATCGACATCAGATTTAGTGAGGGGATTGAAATTGTACATATTATTTCTGCAAGGATCGGAAAGATGCTGACATGTCATAATAATAACAGAGGACATAGAAATCTGAGATACAACATCAGTTCTAATTCGCCTCTCGGGTGACGTGTAACAGTGGATAACGTCGTCGGTGCGAATAAAGATTGAAGAAGAATAAACATAAAGTTTTACATTCAGACAGTAGATTCATCGCTTTATATTATTTTTTTCAGGAGGAGGACTTAAGAGTGTGTAACTAATAGGCCAACCTGATACCCGTATATATTGCAATGTAGTTTATGACAACATCGTCACCAATCGAAGCGGTAACATTTTTGTCGCACCATGCACGGCGTGACAGTGAAGTCAAACTCTGCGGTCCGTTGCCCGGCTAGCTGCCGATCTGTGTACTTGGTCGAATCGCACTTGATGACATGGCACCGCTCATAGGTAATGCAATCCTTCTATACTAGAACCTAACTATAGTCTTGACCTTTTTAGAACAATTGTTTTAAATGACAGACTATGATGCAGTCACTGAGCAAACGTCATTTTGCTGCGTGCGCACAGACGTCACCATGATGATGGTGAGGTTTGACATGTGTCGACAACTTGCAATATCCTACAAGTTAAATTTCATCATCAGAACTGAAACTGAATCCTCAATTTGTAAATAACGCCTTTAAAAAGTGCTTTTAAAAAAACTATGAAAACGATCCTTCTCACCGGTTTACACCATCACACTTCTTTTATAGTCATTGATGCAACAATAATTGGTTGTGGGGGCTTGTGTATTTGATCATGGTATTGTAGATGCTTATGTAATCGCCTTAATGTCTTCCTACAAAGTATTTATCAACGCCTCTCTACGATCAGAGACACTTAACCTGAGTGGAGAGCACGGGTCATTACCCTTAATGATGTCTCCCACGCCCACCTCCGCAGAATAAATAAATAACAACACATTAAAAAAGCAATTATTTATAATACAATTGTTATAAAACTAATAAAATAGGAAAAGTACACACACTCATAGAAAGAAAGAAAAACGTCAGTAAGAAGTAAGATCAATAAGCAGGTACATTTTGTTAGGTTTTGAGAGTCAGTTAGGTACGTAATTACGATGTAACTTAGTCAAATTGTTAACAAAAACTAAAACTTCACAAAAACATTTGTGTACACATTTCACGAGTCAAAGGGAGTAATGATCTTGTTTGGTATCACTTTTGATTGCCGTGTCTCCTCAAAAGCGACAAGCACTGTGACTAGATAGTCCTGAAGGTACTAGTAGAGAAGGTGAATGTCACTTGTAGCAGTGAGAGGAAGTTCCCAAATGGGGGAAACCAATGCAAACAGAAGACGCAGGAGGGGGGGGGGGATACAAATTGGTTTTTGACACGCTCACACACACACACATGTTTGTAAATGCCGCTTACCGAGGACTTATCTTTGTTCTCCCATTGTTTGGACATAGTTTTTAACGACGTCCCCATTGGGTTTGTACACGAAAACGAAGCGAGGACGTCCTCGCTCTGTCAAACACCCGGATCCCTTTTGTTAAAGTCCTCGGTTTGAATGGATAGACACGCTCATACACACACACTCAACCCACACACCCACGCCCCCACACCCATGAATTCTCAAAAATGCATCCTTATGGATTATTCTTTTGTTCTTTCCTTTGTCCCTGCACTTAACAGTTTCTAATAGACTTCGTACACAAATTTCCTCGTGGAGCACTTTTGTTTTCCCTTTTTTGTTTTGTCCTTGGTCTCCATAAGGTACCAAAAATAAGCCCACACGCCCCCACAATAAACCCAATCCTTACAATCAAAAACAAGATCCTTTGGTATTATTATTAATAGCAATAATACTAATAATGATAATAGTAATACTACTTCCCAAAAATAATATGAATTAATCAAATAGTAATATAATAGTAATCTGGCAAATGAAAATGAATAATATGAAATTATATATACTATCATAAATCAACCATCGGCCAAGGACAAATAAAACATTAACTGTTCATAACAAACCTTAAGTGATGAGCGATATTATCCCTGAGTCGTGGCAGTTTAATTTGTTATTTCTTTCACTCCAGAGTACAATGATCTAGTGGAGTCAATGTCCTTGATATTCTAGATTGGATCTTTTCAGATATCTTGGGTGGGAGGGGGGTGTGTCACTGACAAATCAAAGCAAAAACCAACTATAAAAGGCTAAACCCGATAAAGGACGTAATCAAAAAAGATTTGGAAAAAACTAATCTTTAGGTCTTGGAAGTGCCTACACAGGTAATTTATAATTTCTTCTTTCCTAAGAAAAAATTACAAGATTTGAAACTAAATTATAAACCGCACTGCACTCAGTAATAAGAAGTTTAACAATGCATTAGGAAGGTAAGCAGGAAAAGATCGAATTGAAGACCGAGGCAAGAATTGTACATCCTTATTTGTGGAGGAAGTGATAACAATGATTGTAAAGAAGATGTCATTGTCAAAATATTTAGTCTTTTGGTGGAAATGCGTATTATAAGGCGAAATGAATGGATTACTT
Source organism: Pisaster ochraceus (assembly GCA_010994315.2). Classification (NCBI taxonomy): domain Eukaryota; kingdom Metazoa; phylum Echinodermata; class Asteroidea; order Forcipulatida; family Asteriidae; genus Pisaster; species Pisaster ochraceus. The sequence goes on from CM021532.1 coordinate 5,852,481, forward strand.
GCATCGTAAATTTCGCTTTGTGATTTGTCTTCGCTCAGTTCAGGGAGGATTACAATTGTTTGGGGATAGTTCAAAAATACATTTAGATACTATAGATGCAGGGTTTTATACGTAGGTACTTGGTAGAAAGTACACTGTGTACAAAGTAGTGGGTATGGGGTACAGTTTACTAGATAGAAAACAAACAAGATTATTTTTCATGTGAATAAATGTAATAATTGATCGCTTGGCAGTCGGTTTGTTTGTAAGCGCTGTCTCGCAGAATGCAGAAACCTAAATTCAGCCATTAAAACCAAAAACTCAAGCCAGTACGGTTCTTTGCTAACAAATAATTTCTTGTTGCACTTATCATACATTACCAAGCTCATTGAGGAATTGATAATGCTCCCTTACGGCTGCCGAATCATCGCCACTTGAAATGTTTGTGTACAAAGTGACTGCATTATTAGCATTAACGCACGTGCATATAAAAAAAAGGAACACGAGTGAAGTCTGATTACATTAACTGTACTGATATAAATCATTAAAGATTAATGATTAATGATTAAAGACGAAGAGTGTGGTGAACCTATTGGAACACCTGTAAATCTCGATGACGTATACCATAAGAATTGTAAGAAATGATGTTGATGCTTATTGTCGTCCCTTCTGGCCTACCATAGCTACCATCATTATCAGTCGGTAGTGCCATTAGGCTTCTGCCCAATTAGACTAGCCAAGGTCACTTACAAGTAAGGGACCACCGCTTCGCTTCTAAAATGCCCATGATACCGTCTTGCTATCTTGATAGAGTAACAACGCCCAAAACTATAGGAATAACTTTCTTCTAAGGGACACTTCAGGGCAATTAAAACTGTAATTTTCGTTTGCTTTTTTTCCCCTTCAAAAGCCCTTTTCAGCGCAATACTCATGTAATTTACTAGTATTTGTAAGACAATCTACCATGGAGGTTAAAAAAAAAATGTTTTGTCTCCGTGTAAAAAGAAAAAATAGTTTTAAAAAAGAACAACATAAAAACACTGAAAATAGTAAGTAATTTATTTATTTATTTATGTATTTAAAAACATGGACATCAATGGGGGGGG
>CM021532.1:6003607-6014691 GCA_010994315.2 Pisaster ochraceus
CAAGAGTTGCCATTAATTTACTCCATAGTACTTGTAACCAAAATGTAACCATGACTGTGGATTTATAAGCACATAGACCAAAGCGTAAATGTAACCCGGGACTTAGGCCTAATTGTAGCTCAAAGCTAAATGTGCGAAAATGTAGCGGGCTACATTTCTTCCGTACAAACAAACGGTCCCAAAGTTAGTATATCTCACTAAAAAAAACTATTTAAAAAATTTGCGTTAATAGCATTGGTCAAAAAATGTAGATAAAGGGCGCCCTCGTTGAGTCGTGTTAGAAATAGAGCGCTTCAACCACTGCCTTTCTACAACAACCTTACTCTCAATAACGGGATTGTTTGTTGGGATTATAATTCTTTGAAGTTGATAGTTCAACGAACCGTGTCTTTCAACACCGTTTCTAATACAAGAATTACCGGGACAGAGTACAATGAACGTTCTCTCGAGACCCTTTTCATAATTATTGAGTCTCTAATGAGATTTGTGTTGCTTCTTCCACAATTACAAGGTAAAAACAAACCCGATGGGGGAAGCTAATTGCATGGACGTTGACTGAGACAGAATGGATCGGCTGTAATACACTGAGTATTGTAGTGTTTTGGCTTAGCATAAACCTGTTGACCAATAAAATACCTTTGGATTGGTTATGGGTTCTGAGGCATTGCATGGTGAGGTATCCTTGTATATTCAATGTGCGGAAACACCATGTATATATATATATTTTTTTTTTCTTTGCTGAGTAGATTTGTTCTTTTTCTAGCTTATTATTTGACTGCCACGGAGTAGAATTAGGGAGACTACTTTATTCCGAACACAGTTGTCCTGCTTTTGATTGTCGATTGTGAATGGTTTGTGCCATTTGCCTAGCAAAACAATAATCCTCTAATTTACTTGATTCTCAGGGGAACTTGGTCCAATTTTATAAAGCTGTCAAATGTACATGACAAAAAACGCTCGTCAATACTGTTTTCCCTTAAAAAAGGAAAAACTTTGCAATTATAAAGTTGTGTAACTTTTGGGTTGGTAACCAGCTTTTACCAGTCCAATGTTATTGCGCTAGAGAAGTAAGAATCCAGTGAAAAAATACTCTATTTAAAAATCATGTTACACAACACGTACATTGTTGAATATTGTCTCGTACGGTCAGGACTGTTTTCATGTAATTGACGATTTAAATGGTGATTTCTCTGATCAAATGATTTTTTTTTTCTTAACCAGATGGTATTGATGTTTATATATATGCTGTTTTGTTAAAGGGAAACACGTTGCTTTAGACTGGGCACTTCGGACTGTACATACCACCATTTTGTAGAACAACATAACTCCACAAAATGGTGGACCGTGTTAGTTTACAAAGTAAAAGGAAAACCATACAATTTCGAGGCACGTTTTTGTGGATCGATCTGCTCTACTTTTAAAACATCGTTCCAACCATAATTATTCATTTCATAACAAGCGCTTTCAAATGCTATTTGTATACCCCCGGTCGAAGGCGACGTGTTCCTGCAACAAAACATGTTCGTAAATCTGTTTCCGATAATCGCGTATTGTTAAAAGTTATGATTGTGGCATTTATTTCTAGAACGTTGAGTCAAAGGACAAGGGACTACCGGACGAAAACGGCCTCATGGAATCAAACTACGACAGCATTCAGATGACAGGTGACATGGATCAACAAAACACTGAACAACAGACAGCCACGACGAAGCTTGAAAGCTCACACCCTTTGGACGAGGATGAGAAAATAAGGTTAAACTGGGAGTATTGTTGCCAACTGTGCTGAAGATGTACATGATGTAGCATGATCTTGACGTCACTTATTTAAAACTTGATTGTACCCGAAACATCGCCATTTAGTTCCACAAATAGGCCTATTTGTTTCAAATGCCTGTCAGTCTAGCACACCGGATTCGAGCTCTGGTGTTTCTGAGCAGCAGAATGTGGGTTCGAGTCCCGGTGCTCGCGACACTTGTTTTATTAGAAGAGACATACAGACGTAGGTCCCGTGTCTTGCGTAATGCACGTAAAAGAACCCAGGACATGTACACCTATGAGAAGGGGTTCATCGCAATATTTTCTGATATAGGTGACTGCATATTGCGTCTTGCGAAACAGCACCTTCTAAAACTAACAAGATGCTGAAAAAAAAAACCAAAAAACAAACAACATTAACATTCTGCATCCCTGTCCTATAAACGAAGTGTGAGTAAACATCATTGCAGTTATGAGCGCCCTTCTGTAGTTTCAAAGTTTTCATTATTATAAACCAAAACAACCAAACCTAGATCTTGTTTTTATTATTACTTATATCAAACAGTAAACTAGACCTGGAGAAGAACGAAGCTGAAATCGATGTCAAAGTTGTGAATCCCTCAGCCGAACAAGATATCGACCTCGGTGCCTTATCATCAGCAGAGAGAAATATGTGTAAAGGCATGATGTTGTGTGTGGCATGCTCTGCATCGTTCGGCGGTACGGCGACACTGACGGGAACGGGTACGAACCTCGTACTCAGCGAAGTGGTGGGCGAGTACGTGATTGTTGTTAATATCCTTCACATGAGGCTTATACTGAGCAATCGTCAAAACAAGTGTGCCCTCTCGCTTCTCGGGAGCTTTGGAAGGGAAACGAAAATTAAATAAAACAAATTGGAGATCTTTAGCTTTTTCCATACCTGCTTTTCTGACCAACGACTCGAATTTAGTCATGGTCACTGTCTAGTCTTCAAGCCCTAATAAAAGCACGGAGACATAAGTCCCCCCGTTTTCTTTGCTTCCGTTTTCTTGTCATCAAAACAGAACTGTACACCTCAAATTATTTCATTTATAGCCTGCTTCCTCATAGAAACCTTCCACCAATGAGCCAAGAACGAGTTGGAGTTTTTACAATAAATATGGTCCTAATGTTTTGAGGTGGTTTTTTTTGTTGTTACAGCTTGTACGGAGAGGAGGCCGGTCTTAACTTTGCTTCTTGGCTGGTCTTCGCACTGCCTGCAATGATTCTGTGCGTTCTGATTGGATGGTTATGGTTGCAATTCTTCTTCATTGACAGAAGGTACTTTTTTTTACAGCATTTCCCAACGAACCTTCCAGTGACGTAACCAATTTGCATGGTGGAGGGGGAGGGAAGGAGGAGTGTTGATAAACAGGGGGGGTCAGAGACACAATCTGGGCTTCTGAGTGGGTTGGTAGGGGGCCAGTGCCTACCCTCCGTCGTTTTGTCCTTGAGCAAGAATGGTTCAAAAGGTGAACATTGAATAGTATGTTTATTTAGACCTTGCATTGCGTGTTTGAAATCCCTTGCGAGTCATATCATTTTGAAGAGTGTGAATAATTGACTTGTTGATTATCCCGACAGGATACTCGGATGCTGTCGTGATTGCAGCTCGTGTTTCTCATGCAAAGACGGGCAAACCAAGAAAGGGCAGAAAATCAAGGCTGTCATTCGGGCCCAGTACGATGCTCTTGGTCCAATGTCGTAAGTAAAATTGTCACAATAATTAAGTACCAATTGATTGTTGTTATCTATTTATATATATACATGTTTCCCATACGGCGTTGGCTGGCCCCCCTTTGCATTTTTAAAACGTAAAAAAACCAAAAACGTTTCCATTGAGACCATTTTGAGTTAATGGATTCTACAGTGGCTACAGCCATATTCGTCACCGTTGAGGTTGCAGCCAACGGCCATAGCCGTAGTCAAAAAGTCGCTGGAATCAAAAGCGGCTTCAGCTTGTCTGCTACGGAGCTATAGACCAGGCACTCCGTGTATATGCCTTATATTCGTTCACGATGCCCATAATTTTTACGGATTCCTAATTCGTCGAGGAAAGTCACCATAATGACAACCGAATGAATCATGCTGCTGTGGACAGAGTATTCGTCCGCCAATTCTAGGCCATCCATCCTAATAACAATATATTTAGTTTCCATTTGTACAGATTCAGTGATTAAATTCCTATGTGTGTATTGTTTGCTACATTGCAATGTTGTGATGACATGCCTGGGGTGCTCATTAGCCTTTAACTATTGGCTCAGTATCTACAATGACTCTTCATAACATTGACACGTACACATATGTTTGTCGACCGACCCTGTTTATCAAAGATTGCATTTTGTTCACCCTTTGTATCTTTAGTTACCGGTATTATTAAGTTTTAGCTACCTCCCGTTTAGTTTTGTACAAGAAAGCGAAGCGAGGACGTACTCGCTCGTGAAAAACACCTGTACATCCTTTTTTTCAAAGTGCTCGTTTCCAGCGGGTGGATCACCAATTGTAGTATCGCCATGTTTGCTAATTATAAGACGTTGTCACAACTTTTCAAGACGTGATAGACCACCAACGAGACCATCTTTTTCTACTGCTTTGAGTTCTTGATCTGGCTTTATTTATTATTACCCACCCTTAATGTTATGCACTTGTTATGCTAACTTAATGCAAGGCAGGGCTCGCGGTTGTAAGGCGTCATAAAGTATACATATAAGTAAATGAATCATAAGTTCTTGGTATACTTTACCAACAGGTGGGCGGAGTCATGGGTACTGGTACATTTCGTAGCTCTAGCTCTCCTCTGGTTAACAAAGGAACTGTCATTCGTCCCTGACGCAATGGGATGGGCGGGGCTTTTTCCAGTTACCGAGTAAGTATCGTAAACTGTCTATAAGTATCACTGATAGGAGGATAATCAATTGCATCTGCCCCCCTCTCCTCTTTGCCATAGAAGAAAATAAATCATGTGTCTAAGACGGTTTACTTGTTTTCCAATTACCAAGTTGACTTAAGCATAGATATCTCTTAATTAAAACAAATCACCTGTTGCTTACCGTAATTGATGCTAAAAATTTAAACCCAAAACAGTATTGTATTTCTTTCCAAATAAACGTAAATTGGATTTATTTGTACCTTAATTGTTTTCCTTTGTAGATCATAACTATATATGTTTTGTAACAATCTCTATGAGAGAAAGTCCCTAGATGCTTGTGTTTGTCTAGATGGAAGTTGTCGTCATTGCTGCAGCATTGTGTTTATTTAAATGGGTGCGGCCTTTACGTCACACGCCTCTACAATCGATAACTCAGATATACGTATGAAAACAACAAAGCTTTGCTTTGGCGCTACGATGTGTCTAGGAAAATAAGCCCTACATTAAGTCAAAAGGTTTGCACAGCAATTGTTGTTAAGATTGAAAATACAATTATTCGTTGATTTACACACTACCTATGCGATATTAAGATGGTCACGGTGGACAACTTCCCTTAAAATTTGCGAGGCCAAAACCCAATGTTTTAAAACACAAACATATCGTTTTGGTGTAGTTGTTTGTTGAGTTTTTTTTTTGTTTTTTTTTGGTTCCCCTCGTGTACATAAAGTGCGGATACTGATCTTTGATAGTAACCAATAATTAATGTTAGTCACGAGTCCGTGCTACACCCGGAGAGACGCCTAGCGAGTCACTCACGCTCAAACGTTTCGTACTTTAGTATTACAATGTGGCAGTGTTTCTCCCTCTTTGCAAGAGGCCAATATTTCAAAAGCCAACGTTTTCTGCTTACAGTCATTTACATGACAAGAAAAGGGAAGGAGGCTAAAAGCACCCCCCTTGCGCCTCCCTAATAAGGGGATCGAAACATTTGTTTGATACATCAATCAGCCCCCGTAATTCTTTTTTTTTTCCTACTTGCCCCCGCCCCAATGTGTTTTTTTAATAAACAAATATATAAATACAAACATAATAGTAATGGTTATAACAACAGTAATAATAAAAAAATACGTAAATATACAAAAATATAAATAAACACATAGAATAATAAACAAATAAACAAAAACATAAAGAAAGAAAGTAAGAAAACATTATAAATAAATCAGGTTTCCGTCACTGCTAACATGGTGCCGCTGGCAACAGTTTTACACCCGTTGTGTTCCGTGAGCAATCAAAAAGCAAGCCATTGACCCACCGCTGCGGTTCTTGTAAGCAGCTCAGAGAAGTGACAAAGCCAGCCCATTGTAAAACGCCCACACTCCGTGTCATTGCATCTTGATTGTTGTTATTGACCTCCATTTTGAACGATTTTCGTTTTGCTACAGTAAGCACAACAATGCGCTTACCAGTAAACAGCTTTGTAAAAATGAGACCATGTGTGCGTAATCACCACAGTTAGCAACAAACATGAAGGGCAAGGAACTACATCATTACAGTACATGCACGGAATAATGCACATTTTGCATGTAACTCTTGCGAAAAACACTATAAATACATTATAATGCCATTCTTGTCTCGTGGGCATGTGTAAACATATATATTTTGTTAAATACAAGTTTTTCCGGGGTCTAGAGGACTTCTATCCTTCTGATTGAGCATCTGAGAAAGGATTGTGTTCACTAAAACCAACATTGCACGCTTATTCAAACATTATATAGCTGCCTTAGAAAGTACGCTTGTGTAATGGTGGTCATGTGATCTTGCTGCACGGCTGGAAAGGGTTACGCTGTTTTATTTCATTTCTATTGGGAAATATTACATGATTCATCTTGTACTGAGGTTTGCGGAAACTCTATAGGCCCTTCCATGACAAAACAGCCGAACTCAGAAATTGACATTTTGAGAAAAAAAAAAAAAACAAGCACAGGAAAAGCTGTTTTACCATAAAAATGGGACGAAAGTGTACAAAGAGGCTGAGAGAGAGGACATGTTCCATTCAAAAACTATACATAGTATTATACACTTTGAAATGGAAAAAGCGCCCTCAATTTACCCAGAAATGATCTTATATAAAAAACAACAACAACAACAACATACATGTACAGTGCATATACATTTTCGAGTTGGGCTGTCTTGCCATGGAAGGGCCGCCCTGTAAATAACACTCTCTCTATGAGTGGCGATGGTTCTGAAAAGAACCTGTTGACCGACGTCTCCTTCAGTGGCATACAGGGCCCGATTTCATTGCTCAGCTTACCGCCGAATTCTGCGCTTGCGATCGCTATTCTCCGCTTACTTACAGTGCAAGCGCATAATTGCTACACTAGCTGTGTACGTGCATGGTACGTGTAAGCGATGATTCCCTTAGTAACGAGGAGTACGCACGCGCATGGGCAAACATTCCCTGCGAAACCTGTGAAATACTGTTGATGACGTAAGCGCGGAATGTCTTGTTTCCGTAAGCGCCGGTTCTTTGCTTACGGTAAGGAGAGCCGTGGAATCGGGCCCTGTGATCAGAGCATCCTGTTCGAAATGTCGAGTTGTCAAACCACACCGGTTCTCCTCACAGAACCACCACAACTCAAAAGGAGAGTTTGATGCGCGCACGGTGTCACCGCAAACCTCACTGGGTTTGTATTCCAGTCATACCATGTTGCGAATCTTACATTATGGTTCAGCTCTTTTTTTTTTCTTTTTTTTATTCTTTAGATATGTAACCGATGCCACAGCAGTCGTCTTCATTTGCTTTCTGTTATTTATTTTCCCTTCAAAGCCACCAAATGCTTTCTGCTTTCGGGGTGAGCTCGCTATTCGTCAAACTATTTTTTAAAGAGGGGCTCCAGGATCAACTGAATCGGTGTGATGCAATTGTTTTCCAACAGATAAAGTCCTCATAGAACTAGAACTAGAAATTACAAGTCTCTAACTAAACTCACCTTAAAATGGTATAAAATGTCATTTTATTTGATGCTCCTTTCAGAGCAAAAGTTGAAACATACTCACAAATGGGTCTGCGCATTCCAAAAAGGAAAATGTACAGAACCGTATTATTTGAAAGGTGACGTCATCTGACGTTTTTGTATTTCAACCAAAATTGAACTTGTTTCTAGTGTTATTTTACACCGTTTTAATGCGAGATTAGAGCTTTGTGTTTTTATGGACTCTATCTGCTGGAAAAAAGTTGATCACTGAACTAAATTTGACTTTGAAGCCCCTCTTTAATATTAATATTTCCAATCACTCATTTTAAGATGGATTTTCACAACAAAGACTTAGAGAAACAAACCCACAGTTTGGGCCATACACGAAATGTTATCTCTTAGCGAAATATTTTCCTTTAGGGCTAATGCATATTAATTCTGCCAACAGAAACCCTGATCGCTCTTAATTAGTATGTGGGTACACGTTATTGCTATGTCTGTGATGCATTGATTTTTGTTTCTTTAGTCCACCCATGTAACGATTTGCATAATGGTTGTGAGGTCAGGAAGCAATACGAGGTCACTTAGAGAAACCCATCAGCTTTTTTAACAAAAACATATTTTTATTATTGATGAACCCCCGAAGGTGTTAACAGTAGGGAGGAAATACAAAAATGGTCTTCAATTAAGATGTTCTTGTTGCTTTTCTAGAACAGGAAATAACTGGGGATGAAGCACAAAGGGTGTTTAGGGAGAATCTACACGGAAAAGAGCCCCAGTTTACAGTAGTTTGATGCCACAATCTTTGTCATGTTCCTTTTTAATGGTAACTTTTGTTTTCCACGGCACGAGCGAAAATTTTGATTTCAAAACAAATTCCTTTTGCAAAAAATGGAACATGCAGCTTTAAATCTATTTTGTGATGATGGGACATCCACAATTTTCTTCTTATTATTATTATCCACAGTTTTCAACTCCACTCTTTCTTGAAAACTATACACAAATCGGACGGTAAGTTCCTTGAAGAACAAATTAACCGATGACTGTTTTTTTTTCTTTTTTCTTCTTTCTTTCTTCGGTTTTCCATCGCCTTTGACTAGATGGCACACCTTCTGGTCCCCGGGTCCCGTTGTTATCCTGGTCTATGGTTCAGAGTAAGCTACCGTGGAACGTTGTGTTTCTCCTGGGCGGGGGATTCGCTCTCGCCGACGGATGCAAGGTAACAAACTTCGATGGCCAATTGGATTGTATAAAACAATAGTTTGGAAAGGTAACATGCTATTTTATGAACCGTATATGATTTAGATTTTAATCAATATATAACTGCTGTTGACTGACAGGAATTGGTCCTCATGAACTCGAGAAAAAGTACCTCGTATCGTTTTTTAAGAAGTACGTTTACATAACCTGTTGTTTTGATGCATGTTCTCGGTCGTAGGGTGCCTGACCACTTTGTTACGTAAGTATAACCCCAGGTATGGTCAGGCCTCTTGAGACCTGGAAACTGAGGCAATTCTGACCCGGGATTGTTTATTTTATTTTAAAATTTACAAACTCAATTTCCCTTGTGGTTTTTTACTTGATATTTTATTTTAATTATTATAATTGTGTGGTTTTTTTTGTGTTTTGTATAGATGTTTCATTCTTTTCTCTTGTTTGTAGTTAATGAGAAACAAGTCAGATTATATGGTTGAAACCCAATTATCTCCGTCTTTCAGTATTTGAACAAACCGTCCATGACGATTGTTACCAATACGAACTTGACATCCAGCTTTTAGGAAAGAAATATAAGTCATAACACGTCTTACCAAATCGAACAAAACAGTAATAAACTTTAAATGGCCCACAGTGAAGTCGCTCTATAAATATTGTCATGAAATAGCTTCGTGTAATAGACACCATCAGTGCAATGGTCTCACGGGAAATCATACAACAACTAATCATAGTTTTAATCGATTTCCTTCCAGGGGTGAAGATACAGCTTTTAGTTAAAATGCAATACGATTCAAATTGTGTAGACAATTCCGAGAAGAAAAAAAAATACGCATGTATTGTTTTTCTTCTAATGCGTTGAAGCTTTTTTACGTTGAAGCATTTTATTTAATTATATGTCTTATTAACAACAGAACATTTTGAAGTATAAATTATCAATAAGTTTATTCATCCAATTACTTAAATAACAAATGAAAACAAACATAAATTAAAGTTACAAATGAAAAATATATATATATATTTTTGCGCATAGGTAAGTTTGAGCAGAGAACATTAAGAGAGAAATTGACTCCCCTTATAACAACACAGCAACAAAAAATTACCAGAGACGTTTTCTGTCCACTTGTCTAAGATTTATTATTTGTTAACAGAGTAAATATATTTGTTCTAATCGTTGTTATTACAAATGTTTATTCGCAGGATAAGTGTACTCGATTGCCAGTGTTTTCAATACGTTTACATACTAAATAAATTGGTGTTCTTGAAAGTTGGCTAGCCATACAGAATGTCCCTATAATTTTCTGCAAAAGCAGGCAATTTCAACGTCTATTTCTCAGATTTGGGGGGCTCTATTCAATTTAACAATCCACTCGAATACTCAGAATTCAAGGCAGCCTTTCGCAGAAATCTATAGTAAAACTATGATTAAAATGAATGCCGATTCTGCATGGTTAAACAGAACAAACATCTTATAAGTTTTATTGAATGTAAATTCACATGCATCAAAGTGAAATTGAATGACGGTTTCAAATGACGAGGCAAACTCGCGTTGATACAAATGCATTGACGTTAAAAAGGCCGTGTTTTTGTGTTTGTTTTGGGGGTTTTTAATGCCGAAAATGGCTGGGGAAACCCAACATCAATAGTTAGGGAAACAAAAAACAACAACAAACAAACAAACAAACACCCCAACACCCCAACACCCCAACAAACAAACAAACAAACAAACAAACAAACAAATAAAACAAACAAACACCCCAACAAACAAATAAAACACACAAAATCAAATAAAGAGTACAGTTTACAATACGTCTGTAGGAAAACCTCCATGTTTAAAAAGCCTACCTCTGAACAAGTAATTGATGCCTCTGCATTCTTGTCAACGGGCCTATTATCCACCAGTGGCAATGGGGAAAACGACGAATAAATAATTTAACAGCCAATTCCAGCATTGAAGCTATAGTATGAACGATTGTGTGAATAAGTACATGATCAAAATGCGAAGCGCAAAAGCTTAGGGCGGTGAGAGCGTTTTCATAGAAGAATGCCGTTTCAGCGATAGTGTTACGATTTGAGCCGTCCGTCAGTATTTGAAATTATTCAACCAAGCACTGCAAAAATTGTTTTGCATTGTGGCCAGTGCTTAGATCAAGCACAGTAATGTATAGTTATATGGTTTCCACGTGAACCTAAATATGGCACTCTAATGTAGTAATGCAGCCGATTTTACTTGCAAGTGTGTGTGTGTG
>CM021532.1:6042187-6055352 GCA_010994315.2 Pisaster ochraceus
TTTTCCCCTCGAGTTTCTGTCATACAGAAAATGTTTGATAAGTTCAGTGGTTTGTGCAAGTCCCAACGTCAATGTAATTCCATAAAAAAGAAATTGACTGCCCACAGATATTAAGCATTTGTGTTTGAGGAATGATTATGAGATGTACAACATTAGCTCATGGGTTTTGAGGCAATGCGTAAATGATTGGTGTTTGTTTTTGTTTTTGTATGTTTCGGTTTTTGGGTTTTTTTCTTTTAACAAAGCGAACATTTTATGCATGGGCAATAGAGTTCCCAAACGATGCCAACGTTGCACATTTTAACCCTTGCTGTAGACAGAGTGTTTTGCATTCTTCTGCGAGTACATGTGGGGTTTTTTTTCTCCCTTTTTTTTTATATATATATTTTTTTAGATCTGTATACAGCTGTCTTTAAAAGAACATTTCTTTTCAAAAACAAATACTCGATAACGTTTGATTGTTTTACTCAAAGAAATGCATTGTAGTTTCACGATTATCTGTTTAAATTCACAACCACAATCTTAAAAGCAATTTCAAATTAACCGGAAACCAAAGAATGAAATTAAGAAAACCTGTACTCGTTAAGGAAAATTTGCTATGATGAGAGGACATGTTTAGTTGATTACAATTCCACGAATTCATATTGAAGTAACCAGTTACATAGGATGCTGAGGAAGTTGGTGTTATTCCGATGGTGTTAATTAGATTGAAAGGTAAAATTTGCTTTTTGTTTGTAGGGATGTGTGTTTGCTTGTTTGCTTGTTTGTTTGGGTGGTGTTTGTTTGGTTATTAAATTCATGTTATTAATGTTCTTCTTCTTCTTCTTCTTTTAGGGGGGTTGGCCTTTAAATGTAATCCAGGCCGCAGAATGGCACCTAAAGCACAGCCATAATTACTAGTTTGTATGTCATATATTACTGCATCATTTATCCAGCAATTATCACCTAAATCACAATACAATCATTCAGGGGGTGGGGGTCAGTGTGTAATTTTGGTTACAGAATAGTACACAGAACACAGCCAGTACTGTTCTCTATATACTTTACTGAATCATTTCCATTTGTAATTCTGGATATATCCAGCCAACAACATAAAGCTTACATGTAATATTTCAGGTGGATCATTTTTGTGTAATTTGGGTTTACAGAATAGTGTACCAAGAGCACAGCCAGTACTGTTCTGTAAACCATACTGAATCTTGAAAATTTTTCATTTGCAATTCTGGACAATTGTAACCAACCAACATCACCTAGATCACATACAATAGACCAAGGGGCTCACTGTGTATTTCGGGTTACAGAATAATACACAGAAAACAACCATTGCTGATCTGTAAATCATACACAAGTGAAACATTTCCATCAAGTTCTATTCAAGCAGACAGACTATGGCTCGCTAAAATGAAACGGCTGTCTCATCAGACACGAACTTCACATTTCCCTTTCGAAGTGAAACAATTACCCAAATCTAGGTCTTGAGTGCTCCCATTATATTAATAGCGTAGTATCCCTCATGCATTTTCACCGACCAGTGTACTCCATTCATGTTCCTGTTTCGTAGATGGCTTAACTCTATAACCAGTGTACCATTAAAAATGTACGCGATACCTCCGTGCAGTGCACATTCACTCTTTATTGTCCGTAGCCGACGGCAAAAGAAAAACGTATAATATATTCCTCGATCGCTGGGGCAGTGTGCGGGAAACTGCGGATATAATGTGTGGCACTGGAAAATCCTTGCTCGTATTCACGGCATTCTCGTTACTTAACACACATTAACGAGAAAAGAAAATATCGACGGCCAGCTGTAATCCAATCAACTGCAGCGTCTATAATTTCGGTCACACAAAAATGAGGGCCAGCATCTCTAAGCGAAAAAAGAAAGCGATTGGCGAATACAATTCTCAAAAGGCTGTTAATGAAATGCATTTGTAGACGTTGTAATTGCATTTCCCTAGTGTCGAATGAATGAAAGGTCATCAGTGTAGGTTAACGCTCGCCCTTATTGCCATCACATGCTGGCAAGCTTTTTTTATAGGTTTAATGCCCGGTTTATACTTCACGCGAAAGCGACTGCGACGCAAATTTTTGCGACGAAATTTTCGATACGCGTCGTTTTTGCAAATGTGACGCACGAAAATTCGCTTCACTTTCGCTTTTGCGTGACGTATGAACCAAGGTTTAGAAGATTGTTCTTACTTTGTTTCCATCCATTTGTTGTTGTGTTATTTCGTTTTAATTATATGAGTGAGTTGTTTATAATGTCCAGGAATTGCCTGTGTTCAATTAAGCTTATTGCCTAACTAATTAACTTGGTGCCATCTACTTTGACAATTGACATACCGATTTTGTGTACAAAGGATGCCGGTGGAGTTTTTATCCATGGCACAATATAAGCTGACCTGTCAGTACGATGGTCACCACTGGGTTGTATCGTAAACCTGCACATATGCCTGATAATATTGTGTATATATGGTAGTATTAGAACAAGCGCCTGTGTAAGTTGTAGTACATACATGTATAAGCACCTGGTAAGAACAAACGTTGTAAAACTGCAAAATACCCCGATAAAAGCAAAGTCCAGTTTAATACACAAAACAAATGGACCTTGATTTCCTACTTGATGCGTTGCTCAAAAATTATCATAATTAATTATTGTGACTACGAACGGCCGCGACAAAATTCGATGACACGTTGTAACAATTCAACATTTCCAATGTTCACACGTAGTTATTTAACGGTCGGTTTTGTGTTTGTTCATGTGCTAATTTGCTACTTTAATTCCTTTTATCTTTGAATTTCGAAATGTCACATTGTACTGGGAAACACACTGCCCTTATATCAATAAGATTTAGAACGTCTATAGCGTTAGTATAAATCACATTAAACCGGCATCCCATTGGGAACCGTTGACTTCGAGTCTGATGAAAGTATGAAACAGAGTCATATTACATTTCAAATAAAGGCATTATGGAATATTTGGCCAAATTTCTAGCAGTACAATCCGTAAGCTATGTTTAACTCCCATTTATAATGTGGAGTGACCAGGTCGCATGTTGTTACCGTTACCATTACCTCCCAATGAAGATTTGCACCCCAAAATAAATAATAAATAAATAAACAAATAAATAATAAATGAATAAATAAATTAATTAATTAATAAATACATAAAAAAATAAATAAAATACAAAAAAGTAAATAATATAATAAAATACAAAATGAAAAGAAAAAACCCCACAAATAAATAAATTAAGGCCTCACAATAACATTCTTTAAATTCTGAAAACTATATTCACCAACTTTGATGAATAGATGGGATGAAAAAGCAGATACAATTTCGGATTGTATGACCGAGTTCAAGTGCCGGTTGGGTCATTTCGCATATTTTGACATGAACACCTCGCCCTGTACTTCAGTGACGGACATTTTAGTGGCTTTGAAAACTAAACAAAACATCGTGCATCTCCATCTGCTACAACGTAAATATTGAGCAATCTCTCCTAACACAGTAACCCGCAAAAAAAAGTGAAATTGGAAAAAATATATATAATAAAACACTGATAATAATAAGTAACTCATTTTAAAAATAAGGTACATCATTCGTTTGGAACAGATGTGTTTACATTATTAAAAATAAACCATGGTAAAATGCCTGGCTTAATTGTAATAACTTTCCCCATAACAAACAACTCTAGTTGACCAAGTCCACAGATCGTTCATTTAAAGGTAGGTTTCATTTGTCAGTGTGCTAGATTCATTTCAACAACAATTGCTGTCTTTTAGACAAAGATCTCTAATCTAGTCGTAATGTCGCTTTTGTCTTGTGTTCGAAATGATTTCGAATAGGATTAGGTTGTTTATTTATCTAAGTAACCGATGGTGTACCTTTACTTTAATTGACATAGTTTAAGAGCTTTGTGTAAAACAATTTTATCGAGAGCAAACACTCTTGTGGTTATTTGGTTTTGAGATTATTTTTACATCATATTCTTTTTTTCTTTGCATGAATGATAGTAACTTGAGATTATTTTTTCTTTTTATCACGTGCTTTTAAAATACCAGATAGCCAAGAGCTCCGGTAGGGTTAATGATACGTGGCTCTAGGATCCAAAACAAACAACCAATACGAGTTCATTCAACTTCAACGACTAAGTCTAAAACAAAAATACATCTAAGTAAATTTGAATTTATTGCAATTCAATTAAAATTTCGGCGTTACACACTGCATTGTTTAACATGATTATGAAAAGAGTTTCGGCAAATCTTGCTTTTTTACAAAGACGAGGCACGTTGTTAATAAGCACATTCAATTAAGGCACTGTCGTTGCTCCTATTCTTAATATGACGGCAACATGGCGTCACGGAAAATCATGAATATTAATGACATACAATGAGATCGATATATTCGAAAGATTCTCACTTCGAGCGTCAAAACTGGTGCCACGCTACGTCTTCGAGAACAGTATTGCCACAGCATGTGTTAAACCAGTAAGGATTTCCAGGCAAACGTAGCAACGTGTTAAAATGACACCCTCTATGAGGTCATGATTACGTCATAGACAATAGGGGATTCTGATCAACTGATCAACAGAGAATCAGCTAAATTCACCAGGTGGATTCAACCACCCGTAGCGTTTGTGAGTCTCTACAATGTTGGTAAAGCTCTCCAGTGCCTCCTGTTTATTGAATGGTATCTCACCAAAGAGTTTCTTCTTATTTTGACAGATTCGGGCGTGGCCTGCAACGAGGGTTGCCCCCAATTGCAAGATAACCGCTTCAATAGTGTAGGAGCTAGACCAGCCTTGAGGGGTCAGAAGCTCCATGCAGATGGCCCCACCGTCCAGTACGTACCCGTTCTCAATACGAGGGGCCGTGACTCGGACAAACGGCGGTGAGAAGGGAAAATTGTCCGGGAATGTCATGTTGAAGTCGATAGAGGTTGTCTTTGTGACCTGCATGTCGTTGTAAAGCTGCGAGATCGGGTCAACCTGGAACAGCTTGATGTTCCACTCGTAGAGATTATCCGACACCAGACTTACCTCAAATACAGGGTCGTCATTCTCGCTAAGGCGACTAACTGCACCGTACTCTTTCATGACGCGACGGTTGCGTACGTTCGTCACGTACTTCTTAGTTGGTTGGGGTATATCCTCTAGATCAGATGACGATATACCCTGTCCGGCCGGTTTGACCTTTGATGTGCTTGGTTCCGACTTGTTCTTTAAGATGGGTCCTGATTTACTCCGAACTACCGGTGATTCCGATGAAGGGATCATGCCTGGTAAAGCAACCACGTTGTCGTCTGAGCAAGTACCATAAGAATCATCACTGAATCTAACAATATTCATCTCCCGTCGTATATCCGGTTCTTCATTGGTGATGATAATCGCTTGTGCTCCGCCACCTCCTCCGACACCAGGACCACCGCCGCCGGTTGCACCCCCACTACCCGCTGGGAGGGTGACAGAATTCTCCGGTGAGGTCGTACTATCCTGGTTACCTATTCGGAGCTTTCTCACCCGGCTAAACGAGTGTCTTTTCCGGCGAACGCTCGGCGGTGCCCGGTTGCTTTGCCGGAGAAGCTTGCTCAGCCCGGCCGCCATAATTAAACCGTCGGTCACCACCGCCAGCTAATAATACTCCCAATAGCCACGGCGTTGCTATCGATGGAAACGATTAGTTTCATAGGTAGATTACACAGCAGTAGAGCTAGCTCACTACCCTATGATAGAACTCTTGGCAAAATAAAACTCACGCTTGGCTTGCTTCAATTCCGGGCTCGTCAATAATCTACTACCTTGTTGCACATGTTTGTTGTTTGTGACATTTTTAGGCAGTAACCTGGACGGTAGCTTGCATTAAAACCCACGAGAGCATCACAGCAACGAGTCCCTCCACAACGGAGAATGTTATAATGAGGCTAGGTCCACCATACAATTGAACAATACACTGAATATTGCTGAGGAGCAGTTGGGAAATATTGCGTTCAGACTCACATCATAGCCGCCAGCCTGCTGTATCGACGGACGTCGTGGTTGGCGACAGACGACCATTGTATAGACGATGTAGGTTAATGAAACAACTCAATGGTGAATAAATGATGCGAGCCCAACAGCTCGTGAATTTTACGGACAAGCTGCGCAGGTTAAACAATCCCCTTTGAGAGAAGCAGCTATCCGTACGTCGACTCGTGAAGCACGCTTTCTACGGTTGAATTCCTGCTCGAGCTAGCCGAGAGAGGATTGTTTAATGCACACCATGTATCCCTCTCGGATCAGAACATCCATCTCACCCGGGGAGATCTTTGCCCGATGCATACACAAACGACGCCAGGTGTGTTGTGCACAAGACATTGTGATGTCCTGAATTCACTACAGCGAGGGTTTCCTAGCGTGCAGATGGATCAACCCGAGGCTTGGTTGGTGATGGGATCATGAACTACACGTTGTGAAGGCCTACACTTCCGCAGTATTGCTGAGTTGCCAATTACCAGTAGAGCCGTTTTAATATTTTACAGATGAGCAGTGGGACAATGACATTACGCGTAATGGTCGGTGTACTGAGGTACAAAGGGAACAACCGCAATCAAGTGACACTTGTTGAGACCGTCCCTTGGGTTTGCCTTTTGACATTTTGATCGTCGGTATAAGGTCTTAATAATACGGTAAATAATGAATGTACAATTGTATGTCTATACAGGCAAGTGGCCAACGGGGACAGGAGATTGTGTGCATGACAAATTTCCTTACACTAATTAGGTTTGCACACATAAAAGCTAACAGCCCATGGAATGTCATGCCCAAAATAGCTCTTGTTTCAGCAACATTGTCAACTGTTAGATCACGTCAGTGTTTTCTTTTCTTATTTTTCCCCCTTCTTTTTCTTGCTTTTACGCTGTGGAACGGTAACAACGTACGCATAAAAGTATTATAGTTTCCATATTACTCATAATTTTTGTCATAATTGCGCTATCACTCTTTTAAAAGTCTTTAGAGCAATTTATTTGTGTTTATTCTTTATAGATATATTGCCTTAGACAAGAAAGTACCTTGAGTTTAACTCGCAGACAAAAATAATGTCATAAAATAACGCTGTTAAAAATGTGGTACATTGGTCTTTCGGACAAGACGCTATCCTTTTCACAGTATTTCACCATAATTACATGAAAAATAAACAACAACGCTAAGAAAACTAAAATCAAAGGGGTGCCTCCCCAGTGTCACGTTTTTAACTGGTTCCTACAAGCTAAAAACATCCAGGTCAAATTAACCCAGATTCTGGTCCCATGTAGACTGACCAATTCCTTGGTAAGTACGACCCGGTGTAGGAGGAGATTCTGTGGTCCCCCCCCCCAACCGGAGATTATGCCCCCCCCCCACCTCCACCTCCCCCACCGCGAACTGTGTGTACATACGTCTTCATGATAGCGCCCTCTTTTCAATCAACCTCCTCCAGATTTCTCCATAATAGGGACAGAATGTCGTTGGACAGATTTCCCTAGAACACCGGACTGTATGTCAAAATGACACAGAACTTGGCCAAAATTAAACATAATCGGGGTTAAAATCCCATGTTTTGACCACTTTCTGGGTCAAGCCCATGGGACCCGGAACCTAGGCCAAATCTTAACCGAGAGTTTTTAGAGTGTACACAAATTCGCGTTCTTTTCTTTCATTTGTTTACTTTTGTTTTTTTCGAAAACATCAAACATGCCCTATATTTTTGGCCTGAGAAATCCACTTTGCCACACCCTTTGTTTTTGTCAGCCTGGGCCTAAAAACAGAAGTATAAAACTGGCTTTCGTTTTTACAATTGTTTTTTTTTTCCAATTATTATTTAGTGATATTTTTTAAGGAAACAAAAACAAGAACAAGAACAGAAACAGTATGCCTTATTCGTTGAAACAATTCCTTTTTTTCCTGCATCATTCCAGTTGTTTCAAAAGAACAGCCACAATTGATATAATTCCTGAAAAACAACAATAGTTGGGCCGCAATGATTCCAGTAATGCTGCTCATTCATGGACAGTTTAGAAAGAAACCCATATAATTATCTATGCTCTAGTGCCCGAATACTTTATCAAATTCATTGTTTTTTTCTATTTATATACTTTACATAGGTCCGGTTTGGATCGAAAGCTAAGGCAATCTAATTTTATATCCTAAATATATTTATATTATTTGCTTCTTTTGCCATTTCGATAACGTCTCCATTGCCAAACATAATCATGATTACGATAGAGACAAGGGGGAGGGGGAGGGAGAGCAATATGATTAAATACATTAGTGAAAGAAAATGCCTAAGTATAAGTGCTTTTAGCGATAGTCCAGACAGGTTCAGACTGCACCTTTTCCCGAAGCTCTTGTCGCGATCTGCGGTGCTCACCGGTCTAGCTTGCTTTGGCAATCGCTCGGCATGTTTTTAGTATTTCCCCTTATTTGTTCATTGTAGCAGGTTTCCCAGATATCTTGCCTACAGCCAGTGCTACTGAGGTTATGTTGTTTTGGACCCCCCCCCCCGCCAATCAAACTGTTTTCTGCTTACTGTGGTGCTGGTTAGCAGTGGAACCTTCCTGCATTTGTTTAATTCCAGGGGTTACCCCTCTCTCAAATATAAGTTTATTTTACCTTAAAGTACGCAACTTCCACCATCCTCCACCACCACCATCACTTTCTAACACGGATCTACGGAGATCCAGCCGTGTTGTACCGGAACCGCACGGAATGACACGTTTCAACCGCTAGATGGCGGCAGACCAGTCGTTCGCAGGTAAACCGAACTACGAACAGGCATGATAATTGAACAGAATGGCTTGTGGCTGACAGTGACACCCCGAAAAATAAAATAGAGAAAATAGGTTGACCCCCAGCACTAGATAGCTAGATAGCTCAGTTAGTAGAGCTAGGGCACTCTAATCTGGACATCACAGGTTCAAATCCCGCCCCAGTCAATTTTATTTTGTTCAACTCAAAATAGTTTTTTTTTTTTAATCTAAGATGCTATAGATTGTAATTTTGAAACGTGGTAAAGATTTATTTGTTTTGCCCTTGCACCGGTAGGATCATATATGTAGACCTACCCCTAAGAAATATGACCACAAACGGAAATCTAACACCGCGAGGTATTTAGGCCCAGTGTCAACTTTTACTCGGGTGAACAGTTTGGTAATCAGGAAATATGACACAAACATTCAATAATATGAACAGAGTTGTCAACCCCAATGCCTATTGTGTCCCGTTTTGCGCACTGCTAATGACACAGATAGACATAAGAGTTTCCCCTTAATGCAAACATTAGGCTGGCCCCGCTATGCACTTCCATGTGAATACAGCTAACAATTGTAAGCTTACATTAGCGTAACATACACTATAGCCGTTTAAGTATTCTTGTTGTAAAATAATCACATGGCCTGTCTCCATGTCCAGAGAACATCTATAATTTGATTTCAAATGAAATTACAAGTAAGACTCTTTGTAACTCAAATTAACTAATTATTTTTAGTGTGCTTAAATGTTCTCGTGGCGAACCGGTTTATAGAAACCCTAGCGCGCATGTGCAATATTCTGATTTACCTAGTTCCTGGATACTGAATTACCTCCCTGATAAAGAGAGACTCCCTCCGCGCTAAAAAATAGTTCCACGTTTTGTTTGTCTGTCTCATCAATCGGTACTGTCATCATATGATTGATATCAGATTAATATCAGATGTATATGTATGTTGCATAATTATATCTGTTCAATATCACTGAGAACTGTGTACAACAAAATGTTAAATTTACCCCGTTGAAATAGGCGGCTGAATATGTAAACTGTTGGCATGTAGTTGGGTTTCGCCTTGCTGTTTCGCTCCCCATTAATCTCGATTTGTAGAGGCTCGTGCTGCCAAAGGCGTGTTGTTTTTCATCATTTGTTGTGACATTGAGAGCGAGATTTGGATGACTACTTCAACCAAGCCGTTTTGTATTATATCCAGGATTGGGTGAGTGTGGTTTGTTAGATTACTTTTGAGGGCTTTGGGGTAGAATGTTGGTGTATAATGTTGAGATGTCAACCATTGTTGTGCCTCGTGCGGGAAACCTTGTTGTCGTAACACGTTACATGACTCGTGTATTAGTCAGAGTTAGTTTTGCATACGTTGTATAGGTTGCTAACGAAAGTTATACTTTCCCGTTCGTACTGGTGGCGACAACAGCCCGCTACTTGCTCTATTCACTCAAACCAGGTGTTTTAAATGCACTGGATAATGCTGGTCTTGTGTGGAGCTAAAGCATCACCATACATTACTGCATTGATCAGAAGCTGTGATGTTCCTGCCCCAGAGTTAAATAAAAGTCAGTGGTTGACGTGTCAGTTGTTGGTCAGTTGTTGTTAGCAGTCCTATTATTGCATTGGTCCCTCACCCTCCCCAATTGTTTTCTATTATCACTTGTTTTAACATGTCTTGTTTTAAACATGGTGGGGTTAATTAACCCCAGAATGTATAAACAACAAACAACACAACCCCACACCACACTACCAAAAATAGCTCTGTCTGACGGTCGTCAGCGTCTGTCTCACTACACGTCGTCACCCCACAAATACAAATAATTAATTAGTCACAAATATTTTACAGTGATAAATTCGTCACCTTTTATGTGAAAACTTTGACACAATACTGTTATTTGATATTTGAGGGTGTTTACAAAAATTAATAACACTTATCAACTCAAATTAATTTCAGTGTAAGCCTGCATATCCATTCACATGTTGAAACACTTTTGGGAGGTTTCGAGTACTTAGAACGGGTTACAACTGAAAAAACTGCTAACGTGGTGGTACACGTTAGTGTGTTTCCTGCCGTATTATACCAATGTATTCCAACAGCTTTCCGTTTGATTTAGACATGTTGAGCCTACTTCTGCATATTTGTTTTATTGTACGAGAAACATAATTTAACCTCAAAGTATAATTCTGATATCCACCGTTACTTCTATGGTAGAAATAAAAAAAGGGTAATTTCTACTGTAAAATCTTTACCAATCTTGTTGTTGTAAATACAAGATAAATATTTAATTTATTACTTTATTTATTTTAGTTTATTTTCGTTTTATTTATCATTATCAGTTTATCGTTTTTGAAAAATCTTCGGACAAACAATACTATACAATTCACGTATACTAATCTTATAGTAAAACAAACTTTAAAATACCATTTTAAAGAAATGGAAAGGAAAAATTGGAAAAACGAATTGTTCCTAATTGTTTCAAGTTAAGATAAACATTTAAAAAAAAAATTAAACGCCCCAACTTTTATAGTTTAAAACAAGTCTAGCAGTTTTAATACCACGTGGTGTCTTGAATTACTGAGCTTTTTAAAAAAACATTATTATTCTGTCGAATGTCAATTATTGAACCGTCGAATGAACTTTTTTACATGTCTACTTGTTGACTCCTTTAAAGAAAAAAGTGAGTCGACGTTTGTTTTAGTGATATTATTTCCTAATCCTCCACCACAAACTAACTTTAATTTTTTAACGACTTATATTGTTTTTCCACACGCCGGAGAGTTATTTTTAGGAGAGTTCTGTTTGATATAAAATGAAAAGTCATTCACCTGTTCAAAAACTGCAATAAATCTCATGCAACCATTTGGAGCAAGTTTGGGTGGCTGACTTGGGTCGACTAGACTTAACTTATAGTCGATCAAGATATTACTCGAACGTTGCATGGTTGAACTAGCTGACTTGATCAACCTAGCCCC
This sequence comes from Pisaster ochraceus, assembly GCA_010994315.2. Classification (NCBI taxonomy): domain Eukaryota; kingdom Metazoa; phylum Echinodermata; class Asteroidea; order Forcipulatida; family Asteriidae; genus Pisaster; species Pisaster ochraceus. The sequence continues at coordinate 6,053,927 of CM021532.1, forward strand.
GGAGCACTGTTTCTTATCAACTAACGAAGTTACGTCACTCTGTTAAGATGACGGTTAGGTTACGCATAAAGGCATCCATGGTCTCGTGACGGAACAAGTTTTGTAAACATTTGCAATCACACAAAAAGTAGGTTTAAGTATAAATGGTAGGTTTTTGCTAATGAAATATATCAAAGATAAAAACTATAATTTCACGGTATTATTCAAGAATGTTGTTTTATGTGGTCGCCTTGTTGTTGACATATTTTGACGAATCGATTTGATTAAGATAAATTGAGCCTACTTATACAGATTTATTTTATCGTACGAGAAATAGAATTTAGCCTCAAAGCAGAAGTCTGGTATACACCGTAACTTCTATGGTAGAAAAAAAAAAAAAGGTAATTACTATTGTAAAAATATCTTTTTTTTGTAACTTTTAGAATGCGTACATGTTGTTGAAAATACAAGGTAATTATTTATTTTATCACTTTATTAATTTTAGTTTATTTTAGTTTTTTATCTTTATCAGTTTGTCCTTTTAATTAATTAAAATCTTCTGACCAACAATACTATAAAATCTACTTATACTGATCCACCACTAACATACTCTAAATGACCATTTTAAAGAAAAGTAATTCGATAAAAATGGAAAACAAAATGTTCCAATTAAAAAAATAATAATATTAAGACACCACGACTTCTCAGTTTCAAGATATTCTATCAGTTTTAATACCACGTGGTATTTTGAATAACTGAGCTTTTAAAAACACAATATTATTCTGTCAATTATTGAACCGTCGAATGAACTATTTTAAATGTCTACTTGTTTTACTCCTTTAACAAAAAGTGAGTAGACGTCTATTTTAATGATATTATTTTTAAATCCTCCACCACAAACTTACTTTATACAAAACTTGACTAGTATTGTTTTTCCACACGCCGGAGAGTTATTTTAAAGAGATTTCTATCTGACATGAAATGAAAAGTCATTCACCTGTTCAAAAACTGCAATAAATTTCATGCAACCATTTGGAGCAAGTTTGGGTGGCTCATTAGGGTCGACTAGACTTAACTATAGTCGATCAAGATATTACTCGAACGTTGCATGGTTGAACTAGCTAACTTGAAAAAACCTAGCCCCGGAGCACTGTTTCTTATCAACTAACGAAGCTACGTCACTCTGTTAAGATGGCGGTTAGGTTACGCATAGAGGCATATTGACGATATTATGCAAGTATTTTTTTGATGGGCCAATACATTTTTGTGCCGTTCGATACGTGGTCGCCTTGTTGTTGACAAATTTTGACGAATCAATCGACTAAACGTGTTTGAGTGAAACATACCACGCATGCGTAATTTAACTGGTAATTTGACTAATTGGCACCCAAACTCGATCAAGATATTACTCGAACGTTGCATGGTTGAACTAGCTAACTTGAAAAAA
>CM021532.1:6063161-6075397 GCA_010994315.2 Pisaster ochraceus
GTCACTCAAGAGTTTCAGGACAACAACACCAGCCCCTTCGCTTCGAGAATAACCATCAGCTGCTTGATCGAAACTTTTGCATTTCCCATCTCCAGAAAGCATTCCTGCCTGACAAAAGCCAATTGTAGCAGTGGGCATCAGTATTAAGTTGACCCCACCAGCTAACGCAATACGACATGAATGTTGTTTTAATGCCTCGCATGCTAAGTAGATCGAGTAGAGAGAGGAAGAACAAGCAGTGTCCACTGAGAAACTTGGTCCACGCAGATCGAACTCATAGGAGATACGGTTAGACACCATGCAAGAGTTAGTGCCGGAATTGCTGTACTGGTTCATGTTGTAATACGGTTTACTTGCAAATGAAGTGTACTCCTGTGCAGTGACGCCCATGTACACACCAGTCTTAGATCCCCGTAGTGATGACGCGGGTATTCCAGCATTCTCCAGTGCCTCCCACGTAACTTCAAGGAGCAATCTAACCTGAGGGTCCAGATGGGCTGCCTCATCTAATGATACATGATACATGATACATGATATATTTTAATATAATACGAAAATTCGGTAACCTGTAAGTTCTGCGCTACATTTTCTTTTTCGGAAAATTTATGGTATACCTGGTGGCATCTTAAAGAACTGTCTGTCGAACATGTATGGATCCTGCGAGATGTATCCCCCATTTTGGATGTACAATTTCCCCGCTGTTTTCTCTCCCGGACTCAGGAAGTAGCTTGCGTCAAAACGGTCGGGTGGTATCGGTGTAGTACAGTCCAAGCCTTCCGCCAGCATCTCCCAAAACTGTTTGACGCTTTCGACTCCGTTGCCATAGCGACATCCAATGCCGACTATTGCCACCTTTTGATTTTGATTGGCGCTCTGAGGTGCTTCCATTATTGTGTCACTTTATTGTTCCTCCACTTGGACAGGTTAAATCTGAAGCAAAATATCAATCATATTACGAAAATTGAGGACTGTTAGCTGTGGGCAAACCTGCCTTACAAACAAAATAGTTTCAAACTGTGTCCAATTTGCTGTCGTTTAAGCTTGGTTACAAGCAAATCTCTTTTTAAGTGTGTGTGGTCCCGAAAGAACGCAACGTTTTGGACAGTATAGTCTGTCAGTCATCAGGAGACTGCTGATTTGGTACCTGTGTATAAAAGGACGATTGATTCTTGCCCTATCCAAAAGTACGAACACGAGAAGTAATCATAAATGACAATAACGACAAACGTAGTATGTTATAAGGAACATGTACACTTAATTGGTTTACAAAAAACTAAGCTCTCACAATCAAAAACGTATATACACCAAAGAAATAAACAAGATTGCAATTTAAAAAAATATTTCATCAATTAAAACCGCGTTCAAATTCTCAACCACTTTTGAGCAAGAACTAAAAGCGAGTCTGAAAGCAATTTTTCTTCAACTTCCGTTTTCAACTGAAAGACATCGTCAAATTGGGGTCATCTCTTTGTGACTTTTGCAAAGTTTTGTTGCTGGTTTATTAAAACAATGTATTTGTAGCCCAGGGGATAAATGCTACAAAGTTTACACTTTAAAAACATTACAATGAACATCAAAATTGCTACTTTTAAAATAGTTAAAGAGTACCCATGAAACAAAAATACATAAAGAAAATAAAAACATGGCACAAACTTTAAAAAGAAATTATACCTGGTTAAAAAAAGGACGAAGTAAGGTATCGGACTTTGTTTGTATCTATTTGTTTTGCACTTAATTTTGGAAAGATTGTTACTGTTTCTTAACTGATATTGCACACTACAACCTCTTGGCTTGGGTAGCCACTGACGGAACACGTCGGAATCTTTAAACTTTGTTGCAAAGCTGATGCAAAAATCTTTTCTGCGGTCATGGAAAGAAACTAAAAAAATTGCATTTAATAAGCGCCCGATCGAAAGTTACATAACCCAAGCCCAAAATAATTTTAAGAGCACGCTTTTGAATAATCTGCAATTTGTTGACATGAGCTCTAGTTGACCCTGCATTCCATACTGGAGCTGCATACTCTGTCAATGATCGTATGTGACCCGTATAAATTGTCAAATCGTCAACATATTTCAAATTAAGCAATCGACTGTGAAGGACATTTTCAGAATGAACAGCACTATTAAATTTTGCAAGAAAACCCAATGGCCCGAACTTGGTGCTTTGTGTGAGACCACCCTTGAGGGCATTCAAATTATACAGAATATGTTTTTGCCTTACACACTGTGATCTCTCGGCTAAAAAGCTACAAACCCAAGTGCCATTCGATTGGCGTGCAGCCAGACAAAGCTAATCACGAATAACAATATTATGATCAACAAGATCAAATGCCTTAGTAAAATTTGTGGCAACCAGTGAACTGTGACCCTTCGTAAGCTCGGCATGTGCGTTTAAATTATCAACAAGTTTAACTAGATAATGCGAAGTAGACACTCCTTTTCTGTTACCATACTGATTAGGATCCAAGTTATCTTGGATTTATCTGAGATGATTCACTGAACAACGAAATGTTCAGCTATTTTTGCAAAATGATCAGTTAAGGAAATAGGACGAAGTTTGTTCCAAGTTGGGGGAAAACTTTTAGGCAGAGGAATAACAATGGCTTGTTTCCACTGAAGCACATCTTCCTGGTTCGATGAATTCAGAACGTGTGAAAGAGGTTTACTCAATTCATATGCAAATTCACGAATAATCGAGGCTGGAATTTCATCCACACCTCCAGCCTTCCTACAACTGATTTTTGTATAGCTGAAATCGTACCTCCCATTCTTGAACAGTTGAACAAAGCTCAGGAGAAGGCAGATATGCTGGAAGCAATGATAAATCCAAAGGACATTAATCCTTTCCAATCGAGATAAAATCATTATTGATGCTATTTGCAATATCCATATCATTACTACAATCAGTTCCAGGTGGTGGGTTAAATGTAGGGTTTGGAGTAGTGCCTGAAGTCATCAGTCTTATGGTGCGATATTACCCAGCAGGATTTTTGGTTTTTAGAATTTGAACATGCTTATGATATTAATCTGTTTTAGCAGAGACAACTTTGCGAATGATCTTATTCCTGACAGATTTCCATCTTACATTGCATTCAGAAAATAAAGTCTGCCTACTCTAAAGTAATGAATTGATTTCTGCTGTCCTCCAGGTTTTATCATGAATGTGTAATCTGGTGGACTTAGTTTGATAATATTCACTGATAGCAAATTGTCATGGTGTGTTGACTCAAATCGAGGCGATTCATATCACCAGCAATTACAACACCAGCATCCGGAAAGCTAGTAGTAATTTTGTCAATTGTTTCTAAAAGATGATAAGTTACCAAATATGCATTGTTGTTGTTGGGCGGAGAATAAACAGCACAATAACATAAACTGGCAATTGACTGTGGTTTCATAGTTGGTCTCGTTTTGAACCAGACTACGTCTAGATGTTGTGGAATAAAAGTACAATACGTTACAGCATGAAGTATATTGTAAAGCTACCCCACCACCACAACGGTTAGTCCTGTCTTTGGGGGAAAAAGGGGAAAAACTTTAGTATGACATCATAATTTATATACCTAATAGCATTCTTTGCGGCGGGAGATTGTTGCCACTGTCATAAGGGACAATACACCGCACAGCTTGAGGAAACTAACAAAATACAGAGATAACATCGATTATAGCAAAACATTACCTTATAAAGAGTTGCTTTATTGTTATAAATCAGTCAACCACGTAGAATCGTCCGTACATAAGAAAAACAAACGTGACAAAAACTTCAAGGTCTACCGGCCACTGCCATAAATCAACCACATCACTGTGAGAAAATAACTTTTCCTACGACTCACGGATCAATACTTTTACAATCAAAGGGTAACAACATGTCCATAATTCAATTGGTGAAAAAAAAAACTAGATAAAATAAAGTTGAGCTTGTTAACCAGATAAAGGCAGATAAAGGCTCTTATCAGAACGAACAATAATCTTCTGATAGAGAGAGTGGGTTAGCATTATCCGACCATCACTCGATTAGAGAAAGCTAGGCTGACTAACGAGAAAGAGTGAAAGTGTAGTTGAGCAACTTACATAGGAAAGAATTGTAGGCAAGTAATCAGAATAATCATATAGTAGAGAGGGGCATGGGGATATTTGCTACAGGTACTCAAATAGAGAAAGAGGACAATTTGAGGGTAGATCTGAGCTACTCTAACAGAAAAACCTAGGCTGGGTGTAGAGGGAGGGCAGGGGCGGATCCAGGATTTTCCAAAGGGGGGGGGGCGAGAAAATGTACCAAGCAGCAAAAAATGCTGAATGAAATTTGTGGCGCTTGCGCGAAACGCGAAGCCATAACGGCATGGGTTCCGGGCCCGCTTAGTTGCTCCGAAACAGTTAGAATTCTAGATGCTGTGTGGTGCAATTTCATGCGATAACTGACAACTTGAACCAATTTTGTTTTAGCAAGATCGTTATTTATACATCTTTTTCGAGTTACGAGTCATTGAATCAGCCATCCTGAGTTATAAAATCAAAATGCAGGCTACAATTAACATTTATTCAGGGACACACAAAAAAGTGTTGAGTGAGACAAACGATATGATGCAATTTTCAAAATAATTAACAAAATAGGGTCTTCTTTTTTTATATTAGTTCTCATATACTTGAGGATTAGAATGTAACACAAAACATGTTTCTGCTGTTAAGAACAATTCGATTAATGGGTTATTTAATGAGTGTTCATTGGATTTAAGTAAACGATTTCAAAAAAAGATACAAACAAATGGCCAGGGGTTCCCCTATACGGGTGTTGAAGCCCTTCAATATAAAAGGTTAAAATATTCATGAACTGATTTAGCAACTAAATCAATTCATAAATGTGTTATACAAATTCAATTCTATCAATCATAAAATTAGGCCGCAGGAATAATTACTTAGGTGTCTCGGCTTAACCTTAGGTCCCTTGATAAAGTTTAGTATTTAAGCTACTTCAAAGTAGGAGTACTAGTTGTTATTAATTCTAGCAAGTTAGTCAAAAAAGTAAAAGTAGTTCCTCTCAAACATTTTCCGTGTCTCAAAAAAAAAATGTGAAGTACAATTGACTTTAATCCCTGCGAGATAATTGGTACAGTCCATCATCGCACCAATCAAAGTTAAGCTTACAAAAGTATGCATATCATAGAGAAAGGACCAAGAAAGGAGTTCGAACCTGTCGGGCAGTATCGCTAGACCGAGAACAATGTGCCACACGAACCCTTATGCAGGTTGTGCAACGCCGCATTTGGGCCCTGCAATGAAGAATGCTGCGTCATATTTCGCATCAAATAGGCCTTTATCACATGCGCAGGCGAGTACAATTCACCCTGGTTCATAAAGATGACGCAATTGCGAAGATTTTAATGACAACTGTCCGTCAATGTTTTGTTTTTGAAAATCAACCAAAGTAAAGGGAATTTACACACAAATTTTTAAAATTTGTGCGAGAATTATGACTTTTGTAAAAACTGACATACAATATTTTCATGGATTTTCCGGGTGAAAAAATTGCGTATCTGGAAGCGAGTGAGTTTTTCTTTTTAAACGTGTTAATTGATGATGTGGGCAACCGTTGCCAAACCCAAACCTCAAAGAAAACCATTTGAAGACTGGAAACATTCTTTTCTATCCACACTTTCATTCAACGGAACTACAGGTTTGAGTTCTGGCTGACCGCAAAGCGGATGTTTGTGTCAGCAGACACAATCTGATCAGCATATGACGGCAAGGTTTTTTTTTGCGGTGGTGATCATGTTTCCTTGTAACTCCTTCTGTTGTCCTCTCTCTATAGTGTATCATAGTATAACGTTAGCATTTTTATTCAGATTGAAAGAGAGCGTCATGCATGTGCAGGTGTGCCGCGCTTTATGTGACAAACACGCTGTCCACACACACAGATTCACGAGTAATTCCTCATGAGACAACGTATGTTAGTGAAATAATACTGGTCCACAAATGAAACAAAGTGTACGAGGTACGGGTTATTGTAGTAGCTTTTTTGAAGTAAAAAAAAAATACCAGGTACGTAATTAGTTTTGTCCCTCCCTCATTTTCTCCCCTTTTTTCTCTCCCGTTTTTTTTTCTCTCCTGAATGAAAAGGGGGCGTGGGCTCCCACGCCCCTGGATCCGCCCCTGGAGGGGGAATTCTTGAGAATAGTCTTACTCTTAAAGAAAGGTAGGCTGAATAATGGAGAGGGAAATTTTTTTGAGAGCAGAACTGAGCTACTCAATCAAAAACAAAATTTGCTGGATAATGAGAACAACGAACAAATAAGTTTTCGAAAAGAAGCAGAGAGCTACCGGAACTCTAATACAGAAAGGTGGACTTCATAATGAGAAACATGAAAGTTAATTATGTAGAAAAACAAATTTAGGATGAGTAAATCAGTAAGAACAAATGATTTTCGAAGGAAAGCAGTGGTTACTGGGACTCGAATAGAGAAAGTTAATCAGAGTAAATGGAACACACGGAGTATTTGAGTAACAGAACAAAATCTAGGTGGGGTAATCTGAAAGACACATTCTTTGAGAAATAGACAAAGCAGTTGGCTACTGGCACTCAAATGTAGACAACTAGGCTGATTAATGAGAAAGAAATCATTTTAGAGAGTTGAACTGAGCTACGTCATCAGTGAGAAACAAATTTAGGCCGACGAAAGAGAGAGAGAGAGAGAGAGGGGGGTACACAGAGTTACCGAGAATCAAATAGACCAAGTTGGGCTAAGTAATGGGAAGCAATTCATTTTTTTTTAAAGAAAGTAGAGAGTAGAACTCGACTTGTATAACAAATCAAATATATATATAAACAAAACCAAGGCAGAGTGATTAAAACGCTTGCATGATTTCCTGTGAGAAAGCAGCAAAGCTTAGAGTATTAAAATAGAGAAATTTGGTCGAGTGACGGGAAACAGATCATTTCGGAGTTTATAACTCAGCGAAATTAAATATAGAAGACAAAATATAGACAGAGTAAGAAAGAATGGTAATTTGAGAGGGGAGAGAGAGGGGCAGGGAGATAGCAGTGACGTCCTACTCAAATTGAGCAAAACTACAGACTGGTTGATGGGTGATGAGCCAAACTGCGTAGCGTCATGCCTGCGCAAAACGTCGCTCTTTTGCCACGTCGAAAACGCACGGCAAAAGAGCGGCAACTAAAACAAATAGTCAACAAGCTTGCCGCACTGCAAGTCATTCAAAATGGCGACGCGGGAGAAAGTTGCTAAAGAGACACGTTACATAATGGCAATTCGAGCTGTGACCAAATCAAAAAACATATTGTTCCCCACCTAAATTTTGCCAGGCTTTATTATCACAATCGTTGGTGAGTGGCGTAAATTTTAAGTGGTTTTTTTTTTGTTTTAAGTTTCAAAAATCGATGAGTTTAATTCAGAAATATACAGTCTTTGTTTGTTCCGGTGTTTCCCATCTCATCCCTGAACACTCCCACCTTGCAAGGAGCACGTTCACATTAATCGAAAATACACATCAACCATTTTTTTTCTTCAAAAGTCATGTGCATGCATATTCCTAAAGAGCATCGCCTGACTGAAAATTCAATTTGATTCGACACAGCAAGAGCGCGACGTTTGTCCCCACGTCGTAGCCCGGCAGAACTTGCCGAGCTATACGGTACTGTCGACCTTAAATCGAGTATGCGCAAAAACGTCGCTTTTGTCGAATGTAATTCATCATTTTCTAACTTGTTGCACTCGACACGGCAAAAGTTCGACGTTTAGCGCAGGTCTTTACTTTCTTGTTCTTATTCATTTATGTCAAGGCGAAAAACTATATGTTCTGTTTGGGGTACAAAACTCTTTACAGGCATGTTTTTAATTTCGATCAGTTCTCAGAACCACAACGTGTCTCCTCTTTCTGAATTGCAAACCAACATGACCATTTTTAACTACATATTTATTTATTTATTTATTTTTTGCAATATAAAGCAACTTTTTAATTATTATTATTATTATTATTATTATTATGGTTTATTAAAAATGTGCTCATTGCAGCCTACTGGCTGAATTAGAAAAACAGTATACATTAAAATTTAAGGAAATACAAACAGTCTATTTAAAGTAAACCGTATAAAATAAAAAAAAGAAGCATTTAGGAAATCAAGAAATGCACAAAGCACGTAAAAACATTGCACAGAAAGAAGCACACTGACGATGGAGGACATAAAAAATCACATCAAAATTCAAAAATGCACATGAAATTGCACAAAGTTACAAAGATGGAGCGAGTGAACTTAAAGAGTTATTGATAAGTCTGTTGAAGTAGGGGACTGGACTGTTACTAAGTAGAGCAGTTTTACATGAAACTTCATGAAGGGCTCTTTTAGATCTAAGATTAATAGAATGTGAGCTTTTGGAATTGACAAGCCGTTCATTAAAATTATTTGAGTTGTATGATTTTAATGCAAAAGTAGTACAAATCGTGATTCTTCTAGTATGTAATGGTTCCAGACCCAACGTAGTTAATGCTTGGTCATATATATTTATTGCCTAAAATGATGCGAGACGTTCTTTTCTGGATGGATTCTAATTGGTTAGAAAGTGTGAGAGAAATACCTAAATGCCAAAGGGGAGCTGCATATTCTACAATGGGTCTGATATAACCTCTATACACAGTCACTAGTCCGTTATTGGTAAGACCATTCTTTTTTAGTTTCCTCAACATGAAAGGTTTCCTATTGGCTTTATTAGGCTAACTATGTCTACAATGTGCATATCCCATTTCAAATTGTGTTGGAAGGTGACACCTAATAATTCAGCGCTTTGAACCTGTTGAAGTTGGGCATCTTGTATAGAAAGTTCAGCAACAGGGGCTTCCCTCTTGCCTAAGTAGATTTGCATGATTTGCATGATTTAAATGTTAAAATCATGCTGTTTTTCTTCATAAAATGTTGCCGAAGGAACAAAGTAAGAATCTAAGAAAGTAAGAATTTTAGCAGTCTTTTGATTTATACCTTTTTTCTTACAAGAAAATGTGCCACATTTTGTACTCCAAATTATTATTGAATCAAAGTATCAAAGAAAAATACGCACACCTTTTTATTTACAATGTATACTTCATTATTGGGAAAGCTAACCAGAAAAAAAGTTATTTGTGGTTCGAGTGGTAATAATTGAAGTAAGAGGATAGAATTTGCCCAAACTCAGCCGAAAAGAGGAGGGGATAGATTGTTGTATCCCTTATTCCTGAAACCTAGCTGAAAAGTGAAAGGGGTAGGTTTGTTTATCCAATGCTGCTCAAACCAAGCGAAAAAAAGATGAGGGGGTAGGTTGTTTAATCCTTAGAACCTCAAACATGCCAAAATTTGCGATATATTACTAACAAATACCACCTGGAGTTTAACAATTGTTTAATTGTAAGCCTAGTAAAATTAGAGTGATTCGTAAAATCTAGAGCATTTAAGCTGTAAATTTGAAAAATAGCAAAACATGTAAAAATGTAGCTAAGAATGAACCTGTTACCTGGTAGCTACGCGTTGGTTTTCATTTGTGGTGTATTAGTTTCATTTATTTAAATGATTTATGTGTAAGGAGTTTCACCAGTTTAAATTGGGAATTTGTTTACTTTATTTTGTGTTTGTTTCACTGGATACTTTTCCTAGTTTAAAATACATTGGTCACACACCCTCGTGCTCTGTGGTCCGAGAGATGCGTGTGCCGGTCATCATGATGGCTCCCCACTTTGTTAAAATAGTCGAGTGGATTACCAGTGAGCGTTTGGTCTCTTACTTTATTATGTTAGAGATTGTAGCAATATATAGCTGATTAATTGGACACGGAGTTTTTGCGCGTTATTAACAACTATCCTGATATCTCCCGCTGGTCAATAAGTTGCCGGATGGTTGGGAAAAGCCCCAATTAGCACAAGTAGTTAATAAACTAAAATATATTATCACGAAAATTAAAAGCATTGTAAGATTTTATAAAAGATTTAACAACTAACTCCCAGAAATCAAGATGAAAATCTTACCTTCCGTCTAGAAGTTCCGATGTCCCACACGGTGCACCATTGTGTGAAAAGTCTCAATCAGTCTGCCCTTCTTGGAGGTCAACAAAACAACGTCGTATTTGGTCTGGAAATTCCTGCTTTTAACTCAATAGCTGCGGCTGCTTTTTATATTGTGAAATGTGTTTTTAGCAGAGTGATACTTGCGCAATAAATTTGTCTTTCAAATTGAGCTTTAGACAGACCACCCGACCGTTCCAATAGTAGGGTCCCACGTTAGTGGTAGGGCAAGTCTACCGGAGCGTGTATGGCGGGGGATATCGCACAAACAATTTGGTTCCATCACACAGTGACCATGATAATAAAACTTATTTTCAATGCAACCAGCCAAGGTCACATTTGACCCTGTATCACAAAGGGGTTTCAATGTATTGCTGTTGTTGTGAAGTACGTCATCATTTCTGCAAGTCACTTGTGTATTTTCAACAATCAATAGGCCTATTATGCGTATGACCTTTGCTTTACAAACAAGGACAGCTTGCCACAACTATCCTTGCCGGCGATGAGGAGACCAATCCGTCACTATAAGTGTAACGCGCATCGACGAGTCTTCATTGTTGTACATAGATTCTGCCTTGTGATTGGTTTCGAGAGGGTCACATGATATCATCACCGTTTTCATAGAGAGACAAAGTATTGGAATGCATCAAGGGGCGTTTATCTCGATAATCCCATTTCGTGTTTCCATGTAGAGCCTAGCATCCCAAAAGTTGCAAGTAATTCATTGCAACATAAAGGGCGTGTAGATGTAAATCGATTCGTTTTCAGGTTTCATGAAGGGTCACATGTTTACGCCAGCCAGTGTACGCGATCGTGAACAGTCATCCCTTTCCTAAATTAAACACGTTATTCAGAGGGGCGTAGAAGTAGGTCATGTCACTTTTGAGGTTTCACGAAGAGGCACATATATATTTTAAACTAATTAATGTGACAATTACCCATTATTTTAAAAGGAATTAGTTAGTCAACGGAGAAGTTAAACTTGAGCAGAATCAAAATGGGAATCTAAAAGTTAAAACCCTACATTTTGTATTACAGATTTTTTTTTCTTTTTCTAAGCTTAGAACTGTGTTAAATGTAAATCTCAATCGTGCCTTCTGAAATAAAGTGGCCCTTCGTAAAAATGGTGATGATGTGCCTTATTTTAACCAGAAACCTAGCTTTGCGGTTGGAACGAACTATACCCGTAGCAACAAGTGTACCATTGACCCTTTTGCCCGCACGTCACATTGGTTGTGCTAAGGTCATAATTTGTTGGATCAACATGTATTATGTAAAAACTGTATCACCAATAGAATACCCACTGCACTGTACAATTCACATAGTGACATCGGCACCCACAATGGCGCAACCAAGTAAGATTGTGATGATAACGTCAGGTGAATTTGGTCATTACCCGTTGCAGCTATACCACGCCTGCATGGTATGGGGGCAGAGGGTACGGGCACCAAATGGTAGCAGCGGCAGCTTCGTGTTACTTAGAGTAATATACCGTATTGGGTGTTGTAGAATTAAAACTGCCTGCTTCTACTCGTATTGAAGAGAGTTATTTTTTTATAATTGGAACCAAAATTGTATCAATTCGTCAAGAAAGTAAAAATAATGGATACAGCGCGGCAAAAAGATGTTTAGCTTATAACCTTATTAAATTAGGAAAGACCAAAGACATGAACTGGGACTTATGTTTTTCTCAGACAGGGTTTTTCCCCTTCTCTCTTGTGTTTGTGTGTTTGTTTATGGTCCAAACTTGCGTTGTCAAATTTCATGACATATTTAACGAACTTGTATCAGGTTTACTTTCGTCACGCAGAGTTGCTTATTTTTAATAACTTGTAACCTTGAACGGATGCTTTATAAATTGTTAACAATTGTTCGCTTTATGTCCTCAGACTTTTTCGTTTTTAGTTTGTTTTTTGATAGAACTGATTTTAGTACGGGGTTCTGTAGTCTTGGCCCTTGCTTCATGGACCAGGACATCCTGGGTCTCCGCTCCCCCCTAAAAAAATAATAACTAAAATATAAATCCTTCGGTTCTAAAGGCGGGCATTTGACATTCTTCACGAGCCTCGATGTGTGACGTCAGATGTTTGGGCTGGCATATAGCGCTAGACTTGGTACAAAGTCTCTGATCGTTTTGTTGTGTTGAGATGTTTGTTTGTTTGTTTGTTTGTTGTTGTTTTTATTTGTTTGTTTGTTTGG
>CM021532.1:6109669-6120265 GCA_010994315.2 Pisaster ochraceus
GGTGGAATTACGTAATCGTTTAGGCAACATGGAAGCTCTTATCAATGAAACAACAAAGATTCAGAGTAAGCTTATCAATGAACTGGAATGCAAGATGGCAGGCCTTGATATGTTTACATCGAAGACAGCAAAGGCAGAAAATCATTGCAGATCAGGCAGAATAACTTAACAAACTTGAACAGTTCAAATGTTGGCCTGCCACAAACGACTAGAAAGGACTCTTTAGAAAGGCCAATAATCTATACTGAGCACATAGCCGACGTTAAGAAATAGCTCGTCGTGATGGCGCTATTTAACTGAATTGGAAGCCGCACCATCTGCTGATGAAGCCATGGCTACCAGGATAAGGCCTGGATGCTGCAGCGCAAACGCCGAGTCTTGCCCACTTTAAACCATCATCTACTGCACACAGATGACCTGATCAAGATTGGTTTCAACGAAAAGCCGAGGTGGTCTGCGCAAAGCTAAAAAGGCCTACCGGGAATGCATCAACTACCGTTTTGTGGCTGGTAAGTGGAAAGGTATACAGGTGGCTCTCTGACTATTAAACTTGCAGCCAAGTTTGCTGTGAATATTTTCCAAAACTTTGTCTTGTTGTTTATCGGAAGCCCCGGCTACACTGTCTCCTACTTAACGTTTGGTAATTCATTCCGTTGCACGTGTATTTTCTATGTTTGTCTACTAGTGTAGTGCACCTCGCCTATTCAGGTAATTCCGCCAGCGGATTTTTTGGCCCCTCGATAAATATAACGCCTGGATTTGAGTACATATAAAGCAACAAAATACTTTAACATATTTTTTTATAAAATAGAAAAAACAGGAAGTCTAAACAAAATTACTTTGTTTACCGAATGATATACTCTTGAGTTAACAGGGGAACTTCATGACATGAAGTTCTTATTTTCAAACATTGCTTACGCTTTAATTGTTATTCAAAAAGTGTTATTATGCGAATGTACTGCGACCGCTATCATTCTGATTCAGCTTATATCCATTAACAACAAAAGGTTCCCTACAGGAAGATTTTTGACTTCTTTTCTTTTATACTTAATAAACTAACAACGTTCCGCTATAAACTATACCACACACAAAAAAAGTATCCAAATCCTCACAAGGCGTGTGATGAATATCGACCTCAATGACCTTTCACAAAAGCTTAGTTGTCATCCAACTCTTGGCTTATGTCCACATATGTGATCTCTTCGGATCTCGGAAGAAGGGTCATGTATATCTGCAAAGGGGGACAAATTTGTTTGTATCTTACTGGTTGATTTTTGTTTGATATTATAGTTGTTATTATTATTTTTTTATTAATTGTTTTTCTTTATTATCTTGATAGTAATCTCCGAGTCTGAAGATGCTATTTGATGCCGAGTTGTAGATTAATATCTGCGAAGGGGAAAAGCTTGTCTTTTATCTTATTTGTTGATTTGTATGCGATTTTATTTAGCTATTATTATTATTAATCCCCCTGTTCGAAAACTATTATTTTAAGCTTAGTTATAGTTTATTGCAAGAAAATATGGACCATACACGCATGCGATGACTTATTTACATATCTTTGGTGGCTGGTGGGGAGTTCATCATCAAAAACAAACGAAACTCTTGTTTTGATCATTGTATTATATTGAACTTTCTTTCATTAAACAAATTACTAATAACGTTTAACATAATACAGTCAAAATCCGTATTTGGCTCTTTCTGGGTTTTTTTGTTATGCTCTTGAATCTAAACACCGTAGCTCTTGTGCAATACCTGATCATCTTGGTCCTCGGCCATTGTTGTAAGAACGGACACGATTTTCTTGAACGACGGTCGCTCGCTTGGTTTCTTCTGCCAGCATTTGAGCATCAGGTCGTAGCTGTAAAATTGATTGAGATTCATCATCGATGTATGCATCTAACGCTATTTCATATGAAAGTTAATTTTTTTTTGTCTTGCGTGCGACACAAATGTCGGTTACACGTTTAAAATCAAGATTCACCCGGTCCAAAAGGCGCACCAGAGTCGCACCAAAGCAAATAGATTAAGGGCGACCCTGGGTCAACCAATAAAGTTTGGCTTCAGACTTCATTTAAATTGGCTGAAGAGAATATTACAAACGAACAAGACAAACCCGCTTTTCATAAATTGCTGAACATGTTTTAATCTATAAACATTTCGTTTGTTGCAACATGGTCAACAACAGACAGAAATTGTGTAGTTAACGATATGGGGAGCCATATGCGAAAAGGAGTTCGTACTATTTTAGCTGGACAGAGAAGAAGAATGCTTCAAAAATATAGCACTAAGCAACATTTTTTCTAATTACCGTAGATTAATTGTGACTGGCATTTGGCCAGCGGACCACTGTTAGGGGAGAACACCGTACTTCCAAGTCAAGTATTTTAAAACTAAACATTTTTCTTCTTAAAAACTACTTTAAGTCAGTATGTATGGCATGGTATCATTCAGAAGAGGGGGGGGGCAGTAAAACAATGGAACACAAACAACAAATGATGTCCTCGCGATGGAATCCTTGGTATTTTTGTGTCCTCACACTTTTTCGTGCGCTTATGGAGAGTGTTAAGTTAGAGAGGCAAAGGAAAGTACCCACATAGGTAGCAAGATAAGAATGTGCGTATGTTTGCATGTATGAATGTATGGCATGGTATTATCAGAAGAGTGGGGACAGCAGAACAAAGAAATACAAAAGGCACAATGCTCTCCTCCCATTGGCATCTTTTGTATTTTTGTGTCCTCACATTATTTTTCACGCGCTAAGTCTATGGAGAGTGTTAAGTTAGAGGGACAAAGGAAAGTCCTCCAGAGATAGCAATGAAAATGAATGTAAAAGAAAACAACCTTGTGTTTTTCTAAACATGTTCTGTTTTTTCTTCTCGAACTTTTGTTTAAAATAAGGTTCCTTAAATGGCACATATAAAATGGAAGTCCCATCGTTTAAATTCGTGTATACATATACGTACATCTTAATATCGCAGTTGGTTGGTTTAGGCATGCGATAGCCGTTCTTTAACTTCGACATCAAAACACCAGTTTGTATCTCCGGGTAAGGTGTACAACCTATAAAAAGAAAACGTTAAAATGTTTAAATCAAGAAATTTAGCGGAGGTATAAGAATTGAACTCAAAACGCACACGATAAGATTAAAATTCTTTGAATAAATGTATAAATCCTCAATGAGAAATTATTGCAAAAAGCACAATCCATTGGTGGTTCATGTTTTTCAGAATAGCAAAAGCCAGTGTGTGTGCGTGAGGGTGTCTATCCATTCAAACCGAGGACTTTAACAAAAGGGATCCGGGTGTTTGACAGAGCGAGGACGTCCTCGCTTCGTTTTCGTGTACAAACCCAATGGGGACGTCGTTAAAAAAAACTATGTCTAAACAATGGGAGAACAAAGAGAAGTCCTCGGTAAACGGGATTTACAAACATGGGTGTGTGTGTGTGTGTGGACACACGGAAGGGCATTTGTGGGGTCCTGCCAACAATGGAACAATGGACCCCCAAGGTAATTGTAATAGGAACAATTGGGCCCCACAAGGGAATTCTTTAGAAAAGGGAATAATAGAACAACAATAGCAGTACCCCACAAACCGGATCCGTACGGCTGGGTGTATGTGTGTGGTTTTGCTTTCTTGTTTTTGTTGTTTTTGTTGTTGTTGTTGTTTTTGTTTTGTTTTGTTTTGTTTTTTGTTTTTTTTTGGGGGGGGGGGGTTTCCAGCAAAACAATAAACATTTGTGCTTAATTCATATAAGTAAATAAGATGTAAAAAGAAAAGTCATGTCATACCAGCCGTTGCAATCTCCCATAGAAGGATTCCGTAGGACCATCTAGAACGAAATGTTACAGTTAGAAATTTGTGCAATGTACAATAATCTAATACTTATGATGTAATGTACAATAATTTAATACTTATGATGTCATACTGCATAGGATAAAATGTGATTTCCGAAGAGTTTCGGTAATGTGTTTAAAAGCGTTTAAACATTACTGAGCTATTTTGATTTATTATAAATTCAACTGCCTTTAAACAATTGCAAGTTATGAAATCTTGAGAATCCAGTGTTTGTCTAGCAACTGGGCCTTCAAAATTCACACATAATGGTGAGTACAAAAATCATGTTTGTGATGGAAATCAATTGCTGTATTTCACGCTCACACGTCACTCTTTGTAGTGTAAGTCTTGTACGCCAACGACTCCAAAGACAACCAGCGTGTAGGAACACGAGTCTGAGGGGTGAAAACAAAATGAAATGCAAGGTGAAGCTAATACATTTTGGGTAATGCAATAACAGCAGGTTGATTGATTAGAGGCATGGTTTACCTTTGACAACTGCACATATATATCTTCTCCTCGTGACAAACCATAGCCAGAAATCTTTGCAACCAGGTTTGCGTCAAGAAGAATATTTCTTGCGGCCAAATCTCTGTGTATGACCTGTGGGAGTAGGAGTGCACAAACCGTAAGGAAGTTACATGTTTAAAACAAGAAGGAGTCGAGGTGTTTCGTAGTTTATTTATTACAAAGCATTATTATTTTGTTGTCTTGTTCCAAGATTCTGAATGATTCCGTTATTCAATTATTCTCCTTCATGCTGGTCATTGTGACTCAAACATTCTCTTCAAAAAGTACCGAATTTTACAGCCATAACTGTTAGCTTTGCTCTGTCCAGATACGGTTGTCTATAGAGTGACAAATAATGTGTCACATTATTTTTATCAGGTCATGAAAATGTTGTAATGTTTGGTTCCATTCAATTCCCGTGACTAGCGTTATAATACTACGATATGAGGGTTTTATTTCCATCTGGATACTCACTCCTGATGTAGCAAGGTGCTGCATTCCTTTAGCGACATCTAAAGCAAACTGAAGCAACTTGTCGGAAGACTGAGAATTGTCACCATCTCTTGATCGGGCGTTCCTCAGGTAGGAGCGAAGGTCACCATTGGGAAGATACTCCAGGGCTACATACAGTTCACCTTATGATTTTACAAAGTGAAGAGAGAAAAGTTCAATCCCATTCAGTATTTCTGAGCATGCGCTCATTACCAAGATTTGCAGTGGATTTACCTGGTAAGTCTGCTGCCACCTAGCATCCCAAAAGTCCCCCAATGGAGAACAATATATTAATGGAACTGTTTCGGGTTGGACATGACGTGCAGGCGTGATACAAAATGATTTGTAAATGGTTTACCTTCGTAATGGCATGCACCAATAATCCTGACAATGTATGTGTGGTGACTGATTTTGGTCATGGAACGGAGTTCGTCCAGGAAGATCTTTCTGTTGGCTGGGGATGCATGTTCTGAAATCGAAATTGTTGTAACAGGCACTTGAGCGAAAATTGTTAACGGGAATGCTCTTTAAGCTTGTTTAATAGAGTGTTTGCTTCTCACTTAAAAGCAATTTTGATATTTTTACACTTCTAACTTTTTTATAATTATCGATCGATTTTTTGGGGGCATACTTTCTGTTATAGCAACAAAGCAAAATACCAAACGGAACTCCCACAAATGATGTAACACGAGTTATGACGTAACAGGCAGTTCGAAAAGGGTTTTTTTTCAAATTAATTATGTTTACTATTTGTGAATTTGTGAACTCAAATTCATTTCAATTTCCTTTCAATTGATTTAAAGCATTTTAAATGAATTTCAGCAAAGTTCAATCTGGTCTTTAACGCAAAAAATGTATTTTCACAGATATTTTGAAGAAGTTATTCTCAACAAAAATATTCGTAAAAGGTGGATCAAAGTCTACCTTGTAGCTTCGTAATAGCAGCCTTGCAGATTTCTCCTTCAATCATCACTCCACCATACAAAACCTCACTAGATTGCCCCTCTCTTAGCACTTTAGTCCCAACCATAAATTTGTCCCACTGTATTTTCCATGGTTCAGCCCATGTAGGCAAACCGACATCTTCATAGCTCGGGGTGAAATGGACATCTCGAACTGGTTCGAACGCAGATGCTTGATTCTGTCCAACTTGCTCAAAGTCAATTGCAGATGTGATGATTTCATCGTCGGGTTCTATTCTATGTTCGTAGCTGGTCTGTGGAGAGGTTGAGCATACAGTAGACATGTTCATGGTACACATTATTTGGATCTGTGAGAACTTTACGTGTTATGTCAAAAATTATTAAGGAATTTTTTCAAATTTTTGAAAAGCTGAAAGGAGCAAAACTTTTTCGTGAGAAAGAAAAATCATCAACGTTAACCTTTTGTTCACATCACTTTGTCGCATAAAGATGTATAGCCAAAAGATATGACATATCCCTTTCTGTAAATAAAGATACTTACGTGTATAAACAAAGAGAATCACTTTAATATAGCCCAAGGTTTTACTATAAGGACATGAAAAACTAAGTATTAAACCTTTTTAGTTTTTTAAGTTTTTTTTTTGTTTTTTCTTCAAAACATGAGTTAAAGATTGTTGAACAACGAGGATAATTATTGCAAGTGTCATACACATTTGATACCAGTCTCAGTCTCGACATTTGGCATGGCGTAATCGATATTTGTTGATGATCAATATATTTCAGGGTTTGAATGCAACTTTTCAGTGATGTATAGCTTTTGAAGATAGTCAAGCACATCCAGTAACATATTTTTACCACGTATCTACTTACCATTTCTTGGTCCTGTGTTGGTTCTTGCGGCTTAGAATGCTGAATGTTTCTCTTCCGAACTCCAAGAAAGTAAACCAAGCACCCCAAAAGAATGATGGCAACCACGACCACGCAGCTGAGTGCTATAATTAGAGGCAATTCAGCTGAAGGAGCTTCATTCGTGGCTGCAAAACATAAAATGCTCATCAAAAGGGTTTGCTTGTATATCTAATTTTTCATTTATACTGAGATTTTTATATAGTTTGATTTGCCTTGAGAAAGATTAGGAGAAATCCCTGCAAACAAAATATTGAGTTAATTACACCCTTTTGGGGGGTGGGGCTTCATTCTTAGTTGTAATTTGTCTCTAGTAGAAAAATTTAATAAATGTAAAATTTAACAAAATGTAAAACGATCAGCGAATGCATTTATTTATACTTTTTTTGATGGGGAGTTGAAATTGAATTCAAGTTTGCCCCCAAAAGGTGATTGTGCCTTTTTGAGCCACCTAATTATGCCCTTGTCAAATAGTCATACCCAGTGTTGTGGTTCTTTGAGTTGATGCTGTTCTTGGTAGCAGGGTCTGCATTCTGGTTGATGGACTCATGGGGCCTTCCCCTCCTTGGCCATCTCTTACAGCGGCTACACTGAAGCTGTACTCCGTACCTGGCTCTAAGTTTTCAACCGGGAAACTGTATGTAGCTTGAGTTGAGTCTGTGATATTTCCAGCAGATACCCAATCGTAATCTTCCATAGAGGTGAAATAGACTATGTATGCAATGATAGGTCCATCTCCTGTATCCATGGTATCATTCCATGCCTGCCAGGTGACTGTAGCTGATGTAGTTTCAACAGCTACTTGAGGTGGCTGGCTTAGCATAGGTAGAACTTGATTCAAAAGAAAATAGGCACCACAAGTACTGGAAAAGCCCTGCGCATTTAGGTACATATACATACATTTTATAATTTAGGTACAAGTTTTTCAAAACTACTATATAACCATGAATTCGGAAACCAAAACTATTTTTTTAAGAAAACCACATATTGCGACAAAGTCACAAGGTCACCAGATTTCCCATGCAACATTTATTCGATGATTCAATTTGCATAATTCAATTCTAAACTTTGAGCATGCCGCCGTCTAAAAGAATTCAGATTGATTATTATTATTTCATTTTTTTCATGTAACATAATGTATTTTATTTGAGATGTTTTTGAAGTTGAGAAACTCTGTATGGTTTATCCAGGGTTCCAAAAAGATCACTGCTTTGAATACCGATGAGCTACCCTGGTAAAACGAGAAGAACTAAATAAACGAATATATACATAAAGCGATGACAAATCACTTAATATTATCAAGTATATAATGGGTAAAACCATGACTAAATTGCCGTTGAGAGCTTCATGTAAATGAACATGTAAGAGTCATTAATTAGAAAAAAATATATATATACAGTTACTCACCTGACACTGTGACATTAAATGTACAGAATTTCGTATAGCCAGCCTGATCAGTGAACGTGTATTTGACTGCGGTAACTCCATCTTTGAAACTAGATCCAGGTATGTGGGTCACAGTTTTTGATACCCCAATGATTTCAGAAATTGATGACTCAGACCATGTGATACCCACGTGGCTTTTACCTTGTGGCAGGTTGACGTTGATGGGCCCAGGACACGCCATCAGTATCAGTGAGGGGTTTTGGTCACCAGCTAATCGTATAAAGAGTATGGAGTATGAGTTCTGCATTTCTACCATGACATGCCTAAACAAATTGAGAAAACCCCTTCATAGAAGGACTTACGGTAATTTTTAACATTGCTGGCTACCATGAATATCTAGTTAGTTTCACCCCTGTAGAGTAATAATTACAAAGAAACAACGTTTGCGTAGACCCCGCTCGTTAACTCTGATTGTGGTGTATAAATACCCAAAGGTTTCTTTTTGAATCATCAGTGCCATAGCTACAATTTTCCACCAAATTACACTTGGGCTGCATCCAAAAAGAGGGTGTAACAGTAGTTACGCCACCATGGTTGCCTACCCTCATACTTTAGACTAACAACATATTAAGAGAACCACAAATTGCACCAAAGTCACAAGGTCACTCCTTATATGTACCGGATTTTCTATGAAACAGATAATTCAATGATTCATCATGTCATAATGGTGATGTTTTTGAAATAGAGTAATTTTGTAGGGTTTATCCAGGGTTCCAAAAAGATGACTTCTTTGAACAGCGGTAAGCCAACCTGGTAAAACGAGACAACCTAAATAAACGAATATAATACAAACAGGTATGGCTAACCACGTGATATTATCAATTATATAATGGGTAAAACCATGACTACCTTGCCAGTAGGAGCTTCATGTTAATGAAAATGTAAATGTCATTAGTTAGAAAACACTACAATTACTCACCTGACACTGTGACATTAAATGTACAGATTGCCGAATTGCCTGCTTGATTAGTGAACGTGTATTGGACTGTGGTAACTCCATCTGGGAAACCAGATCCAGGTTGGTGGTTCACAGTTGTTGATACTCCACTGGTTTCAGAAGTTGATGGCTCAGTCCATGTGACAGCCACGTCACTATTACCGTATGGCAGGCTGACGTTGATGGGCTGAGGACATCCTATCACTAAGGGTGTCTGTTCTTCAGCTAAGTGTGTAAAGAGTATGGAGTATGAGTTTTGCATTTCTACCATGACATGCCTAAACAAACTGAGAAAACCACATCATAATAGGACGTACAGTAAAATTTAACATTTAAATAGTTAGGCCCTATGGGGTTTTTGTAGCCTCTAACCAAGAGTGGCTTTTAGCCTTGTTTGGTGTGAACCTGAACAACAAAACAAAACATTGAATTGGGTTTTATAGTGTTTGGGTTTTATAGGGGTTAGTGTTGTGTTATTGTGAGAATTATTTCAGTAATTTATGAAAAGGTTTCTGATAACGTTTGAAGTATCAAAGAAAGTAATGTAGAAATCTATCACATTTAAAACCTTTGGTTTACACGGAAAATGAATGTGATCGCTTACTAACTGAGAGTGCATTGAGGCCCCAGAAAGCGTATAATATTTTGAACATCCAAGCTGTGAAAATTTTCATGTGAATAGTCAAAGCTTTAAAAAATGGATACAGGATGTTTACTTAAATAAAAATATATGTAAATTTGCATTTTTATCAACTTACTCCGTTTGCTACATCTTTGTTTATGTCAGCATCTGTGGCTAAGTTCGCGTAAGAACTATCATCGGCCATTGTTCGGCTAAGTTTAGCCTAAATTCTGTCTACTAGACAGTGGTTGGACTACGCTTTTTGACTTTTCGGAAGTAGCCTTGTAATATAGAAAAACAGGTGTACATCTTTACGAACGTATGATGGCGCTTTATAATATCAAATAAATGGTCATGTATTTACTTCGCTATGTGAAAAATATCAGCTCGGTAAAGTATGTCGTTCATGCATTGTTGGCTACTGGGGGCTAATCAGGGCTATTTACTCTGGGTTACAAGCCCTGCTGGCTGCCATGAAAATCTAGGGTAATTTCGACCCCTGTTGAGTAACTTAAACAAGAAAACAAAGTTTGCATAGACCCTGCCCTTTAACTCTGATTGTGGTGTATGAGTACCCAAAGGTCCCTTTTTTAATCATCAGTGCTTGCTAAAACTCATCACCAAATTCCACGTAGGCCACATCAAAGAAGAGGGTGCACCAAGTCATACCACCATGAATGCCTACTCTCGTACTGAGTATGGTTTGATGCCTTCATACGCCTGGGAGACTTTAAAAATGTCAATCTGGACCTGGTAGGATGGCGGTGTTAATATTTGCAGTAGTATAAAGTCTTATTACGTCTTAATTACACCCATACAGTAAACAAAAAACACCCACCTAAAGCGCTTACAATCACATTGAAAACGCATCGAGCAGACTTCCCTTCAGTATCCTCAAATCGGTATTCCACTGAGGTGGTT
>CM021532.1:6158058-6170961 GCA_010994315.2 Pisaster ochraceus
TGCGCCACAGCACCTTGTAAACCATTACATGGTGCTATGTAAAGGAATAGGTCTTATACTGCAGAAACGTTGCCCCACATACCTTGCAGGTAAATACTTAATGTTGAAGCGCCTTGAGCATCACTGAGTGACGGATATGAGTGCTATATATGAAGCCACTATTAATATTATTATTATTATTATGTGAAGTAAGTCTGAGACTCCAGCATACTATATGATCGGCTGTGGCTTATGGCCAAGGGTTGGCAGACTCAAGGTGAAGACAGTCCATGTTTTCTCGAAAGAGAACAACAAATCCTGGCGCGCTTTGTGAAAGCATCATTGTCTTTACTCTGTTTAGTCAGGGTTTCAATGTGACAACACTATTCTCAATACTGCGTAGAGGCACTGTGAAATTGTTTTAGTACCATCACAAAGTGGTTAACAAACGAATCCATTTTTTTTTTTTTTTTTACCAGAAGCCAGATGTAGACTCCTTGAGTGAGAGGACAAGCTCCGTCATAGAGGAAGGGGTGTACCCTCTACCGGAGACAGCCTCTGAACTCAGCTATGGCTACATAGAGGATGAAGAAGAGGCAGAGAGGCTTGAAGAGGATGAGGAAGAAGACGAGGAGCACGAAGACGAGACGGGGACAGAGGAGATTTCTTTAGACGACAGCTTACAAGATGCCGCTTCCTTGAATAAGGTGTGGTTTGAACAGCGCATTACAATTACCCTCGAACAAGTATCGATGTGTTATTACAAAAACAAATCACCCAATACACCCCTAACTCAACATGCATACAAAGTGCATTTAAGCATTGTGTCTTACAAAAATTACCCTAAATGCACTCATGGTTCGCTTAAGTTTGTCTGTGGCTTATGGTTTTTGGCGCTACATGAATTAATTTTTTAGTTTGGTTTAGATTAACTTTTTTTGTCTATGTCACTGCACAGCTGAAGTCCAAGGGCCAAACGCAAGATGCCGCTCAAGGTTTCGATGACAGACCAATTCAGTCACGACTGGGCTCTAAAGCGAAGACGTTTGAAGAGTTGTTGGAACTCAAGCTCATGGCAGAATCGGAGTCAACGGTATTTATTCAACTTTCTCTTTTATAGGCTTTGATCATGCCGATCTTGGTGTTTAGCTAAAGGTAGGATCATTGTTTGGTTTTGTCAGCATAGTGTTGGTTTTTGGGTCAAAATTATCAAGAAAGATACAATTGAAGTCACCGGTGAAAGCTACAGTTGAATACAGTGACAGTGTCTTTTTGTTAAGTAAGCTGCAAAAAAATCTTACGGTATTTTCATCAAGAAAGTTTAATCTATCCACGTTTAGCGAAATGACAGCGGGTACCAAACGCACCTCTGGTCATGTTGAGGGCAGCAATCAAACAGACACCATAGAAATTTCCAAAAGTCTCCTGCAGGTGTTTTTTGGAGATTTTGATTTTTATCAATATTCTTTTATTGATTTCTAATCAACGGGGGCGCTTCAGGCAAAATAATGTTGCAGGATGCTTTAAATACCATCTTTATAACAAGTAGGCTTTAGAAAAAAAAATTATTTTGGGGGTCATTACCAAAGGATGACCCTACCTTTAAGGAATATGGATTTAAGAAATTGTAGATTTGTGTATGGAATGTACAACCTGAAGGCGGGTACATTGTATTCAAGAATCTACACTTGCAAGTCTTACCATTTTTTTCCCAAAATCATCTGTTCATTTATGTCCTTTTGATGTGTTTTTTTTTAAATGACTTTCATACAAGTTTACTATTTATATTACAAAATTTGTTTGGGGATTCCTTGCATTATTATTGCTTAAGATTAACCCTCATTCAGTAATAACAAATCCGACTGTATTTTCGTTGTTTCGCTGCAACAATATTAAATCTCCTAAATTGGCATTCACGTGAAAGGCAAGTTTTAGAATGTCAAAGGGTTGTATACTCGCTTAAACCCACTTGGATATACATGTACATGTACATGCCGGGATGTTCTTGCGTGGAATCAAGTTACAACCTTATTGCTCTGACATCACATTTTTTATATAAAGTGTTGGTTGGCGTAGTTTACTTGTTCGTAAAGCGCTCGCCTCTCACTAATGTGACCCTTAGTTCGATACCCGGCTAAAGCCATTTGTGAGTAGAGATGCGCGTTGGATCTCTCCAACCCAATAATGGTTGTTCTGCGGGCCTTCCATTTTCCTCCCTCCACTTTCCAAACATTTTCAATCTGAGGCTGTGCTCGGTGGTCATACATGTATATGGGTCGATGTGACTGGCCGCATGATGCAGTTCAAACACGTTGAAGCCGCATCCTTCGCAATTCAGCTTCTCAGCTGTGAGTAAGAATAGTTAGCCTCCCAATTTATTATTATTATTATTCTATTTAGTTTACAAAGGTTTCGTCCAAGTGAACAGTTTGTATGCAGGTTCGTAATGAATCTACAATTAACTGAACAGCAAACTGTAGATTAGTAACAAAAAATCATTGGTAATTTGCACCTGATGCATGTACATGAAGCATACCAGTTAAAGAGAAGGGTTAGGCATATAGCAGCCTCACTTTCAATAATCCATGAATATTAACCTTATTTAAGGTGAAAACAAAGTTTGGTACAGGCATGTGCTTTTGCAGGATTTGTTCCTGATTTTATGGTTTTCCCAAATTTCATTGGGCATTGAAAATTTCTTGAAAGAAGTATAGCAGCCACGAAAGGGAGAAAGAAATAGTCCACATTGTGTCCGAAACATGTAGTATTGTATTTTTTGTGATAAATAGAGTTTGCATACCTCCTGAGTTGTAACATCTGGAATGTCCCTGGTCGAGAATAAGGTGGAACCCAGGCCAGTGCACCATTTTCAGGAATTTTTACATTTTTCAAATCTCATCCCTGTTGGTAGCATCCCTCATGCAGGAATACATTGTAGGTAGAAGTGAGCATACACTTTTGCATACCAGTGTGTCATACACTTTAACACTCTTGTGTCGAACTGTATGCTTGTGTTCAAGAGTGTACTAGTGTTAACAGGAGTACTGCACCTGATGTACCAAACCGAGGCAAGACTTTTTTTCCTTTTTTGAGCCTGGATATCAGCCATTGATAAGAACGGGATGAAAACAAAAATATGTGCACCATGATTAAAATCTGACAGACAGATTTGTGTCAAAATGTGACTGTCAAAGAAGTAAAATCATCTAGAATTCTGATGCACTGATACAAACAAAGTTTGACTCTTCTTCCTTCAGAATCAACCTGCTGTTCAGAGTCATCCCCAAGATGCTCCATGTGACAGCCCCAGGCGTGAGTTCCTCCGCAAAGGCTCAGGCACGGCCCGCTTTGGCATCGTCTCAAAGAAGCCACCCAGGCCTCCATCTTCAAGAACAGCCCAAAGAGTTCCATCCGCACATGACCCCTCACTGCCTCCCAGTAAAAAGACTAACAAGCCTGCAGGTATAGATGAACAGTCCACAAAGCCAGGCAAGGCGGGGGGTCACCAGAAACAGGCATCTGGTGGCGTGAAGAAGTTGACCTTTCTGAAGCCAGAGATGCGGGAGTCGAAGAAGGTTGATGAGAAGAAAAAGAGGAGCGCCAGAGAAAGGAAAGAAGAGCCACCTCAGGTGAGTTCAGAGGATTGTCCCTAGTACCTGAGGATGTGAGAAGGAAAACAAATCTATTCTATAACAATAGTGTGGGAAACATTTTCCTGAAAGGGATTTCTTGAGAAGTGTTTTCACATTTTGTACCCTAATTCAGTCTTGTCAAATTCAGTCTTGTGATCCACTCAATTTCCAATAGATAGAGTCTTTATGAAATTAGAGGAAAAACTTAGAAGTCTGTAACCTCACATTAAAATAATAATAATAGTGGCTTCTTATATAGCGCTCAAATCCGTCACTCTGTGATCCTCATGGCGCTTCAACATTGTTGGTTCCACAAAAGAAAAATAACAACACTTGTAATATTTTATTGCTCATAAAAAGCTTCACAAACAGCCATGGACCCAATTAAGACATTTGGAAATGACCTAATGAAAAAAATGATTGTTATATATATTTTTTTAGGTCATTATGTCCTTTACATGTGCTCTCCGCCATTGCTGGGGCACAATTCTTATCGCGTAAGTGTCATGCACAGGCTTGCACTTTACTTGCACACTCTACTCATGCACTTTACTTGTGTCATGTGAACACATCGTAGTTGTGTCAAAAATCATTGCTTGAGGAAACTTTGATGGGTGATAGAAATGAGCCCTAGATGTTAGTTTTTTTGTTTGTGTGTCTGCCTGTTTGTTTTGTTTGTTTAATTATTTGTTTGTTTGTATGTCTGACTCTATTTATTAAATTTATCCTGCTTACTGCTACTTAATGTTATTATTGCTTTACCCCATAGTTACATGTACTTGTTATTTTTCATCAAAGTATGGAAATAAATGTGTATCTGAATTGAATTGAATTGAATGCAGTGTATGGGATAGTGCTTACCAGGTATGGTGACACTCAATACTTGTTTATATTGACTAGTACATAAACTATTACATGTATATAAACTTTTATGATAAATGGCATACTAAGGTGAAAAAACTCCACTTCGTTTTTAAGATGGCACGGAAAGTGGCTTCCAAACCTCCTTTAGCCTCAAAATCCAGCCATCACGAGCCCTTGTCCAAAGAAAAGCTACCCAATCAATCCAAGCCTTCTACTGCCACCGCAGGCAACAACAACCCTACGATCACTGTGGACTCGGTGCCGAATGAGGAAGTTCCTGACCACGTCTTGCCGAAAGAGGGCGCTGCCCATGACGATACCATCGAGATGTCCTTCCAGATGCGGATGCAGGAGTGGAAACTCAATGAGGAGGTGGGTCTTTTCTTCTCAACAGTCTTTACTGCGAACTTAATTACTTTGTACAATGGCCAATGAGCTCTATTCTTGATATGTACCAGCGATTTTCTTGAGTTATTTGAAAGACACCTAACTTTGGTTGTCTCTTATGGCGTGTCGTGGTCGACTGGTTTAGTGCACTAGACTCAAGTTATGGGCCCAATTTCATAAAGCTGTTAAGCAGAAAATTCTGCTTAGCAAATTTATATACTTAGCAAGAAATGAGCGGGTACCAGTGGCAACAATGTAAACTTTACGGAATGTTGGCTGGTAACCTGTTTTTGCTAAGCAAGCTTTTCCAGTGCTTAGCTTAGCAAGTTTTTTGTGATTACAGGCTTTATGAAATTAGGCCCTGGTAGCTACTTCATCACTATTTGGGTTTGAATCACAGTCATAACACTTGTGTCCTTCTCCCAGAGCATGGAGCAAGGTTCTGGCTCTGTGGTTGTGGTGGCTCTGAAAAGAACTGGTAGTGTAAACCTCTCTGGTTTCAATCGGTATGCTCCGATAGTTTTCAGGCTGCATAAGTACTGTTGTCTGTTCTTTAATGCACGAAGGCAGGAAGCTGAATCCTGTGTGTGAGGATCAGCTAGATGATGTGCGCAGGCAGGAAAGTCTGAATAGGATCCTAGTGGAGCTTGGTTGGGATTGTGTCTTCACTGGATTGTGTCAGTTGGAAACAAGCAGGGGCACGCAGGATGGGGCCTGGGGTAGACCCTGGTAGACTGGCGGTATAGATGACTTGAGTCTAGGGGGCATGTTAGGTGATTATATTTTTGTGATTCATTGGTAAGGAAGAGAGGGAGCCAACTATCATTCATCTGAAAGCCGTTTTGTTGGGGAACCGTCTGATGTTTGTAGATCTCGATGACCTCATGGACTCATCTGGGATGCTATGCTTGGATTAGAGTGATGAGTGATGAGTTGCCCCCCCCCCCAATGTACTAGGCTATCTGTGATGTGTGAGTGTTTGAAGATGGTTGATTCTTTGTGAGTTCTTATACAGCCTGCTGCATCAGAGTCTAGCTTTCTTCTGAAGAGGACCAGAGCATACTGAATGAAACTTTGAGTTGGTACACCACCGGTTCTCCTCAGAACCACTCACTCCAACTAATAGAGAATATTGTTTGTATATGGTGTTACCCCAAACCTGCCTAGACAGTCTTAACTTGTTGACTACTACTTTTCCTGTCTGCTGAAAATGGCTCTGGAAGTTATTGATTGGTTTGGTTACCTTGACCGGCCTAAACTTTATTTGATTTGCAGTTTAGTTTGATTCTCTTATACCATTTCTGAACAATGCTCACTTGTGTGATAACCATCAAAACTATTTTCTTTATTTTTATCAAACTGTCTTGTTAGCAGTGTCTTATGTACTTTTGAGGCTTTGCATGGTGAGGTAGCTGTGTATTCGGTTTGCGGTAAAACCATGTGTATATCTACGTATAGCAATGTAGATTTGTTCTTAGAGAACTAGGTCTTGCTTTTTATTCTACTGCCGCAGAGTAGATTTTGGAAAATCGGGAGACTACTTCGGGAGACCTGTCCAGCTTATTAGCTACTACCTGGGCGGAGGATAGGAAATCAGTGTCTTATTTTATCTATTGTCTTGTGGTTTGCTTTGTAGGTAGAGAAGGAGGAGCTGGACTTGTTTGAGCTACTTGAGGAAGCGGCAGATGAGAATGCTTCCTTCTTCAGCGATGCGTCTGTCGTTGTCAACACGATGCAGCAAGTCATCCGGCAAAAGGAGGTAAAGCAGAACAGCCTTTTTTTTCTCCTTTTAACAAGCTTGTTGTCTGTGATCAGAAGTATACAAGAGATTACTCATCGGCAAAAACTAAGTCAGTTGTTCTTTATGCCTGATACATTAATAGCATCGATTAAAGGAGCCTCTCAAAACTTGGCATGTTCTAGGTGCAAACAAACAATCCACAATTCCACAATGCAGTGGAAAGCCAGAATGCTCTGCTGGACTGCAGCGTTGTGCAGTACTTCAGGCACATTCCTACATGGGAGAAGATGCATGTCTTAACATTCAAATGGAACGTTCTAGTGGCCCCAAAGGAATTCTTAACCTTTCCAATCAGAAGGTTCAAACCGTTCGGACTGAAAAGATGCTCCCCAAGTGTCAAATGAATAAACTCCCATTATCTCCTGAATAGACTTGCAAGTCTCGCCCGCATCAGAAAAGAAAAAAAATGTCAAATGAAGAACATATTTGTTTATGAAATCAAATCTTTGTTTGAAATTATAACTATGAACGAATCTGAACAACAAATATGCTTATTACAATTTTAATAAAATTAGTTTTAGCTTTTATAATAAATACAAGAATAATTTGATAATTTTTATCAGAATAAAATTAAAATTCTGGGACAAGGATGCTTCATTGATCTTAACTTTTTATAAACCCTTTTTATAAATCCACGCCTGAATTATGTGCTACCTCTAAAAAATTAATGCATGATGCAGTTTATAGACGACGCTGAGGCTTCCATGACCATAGACTGCAATGAAAAGGCTTATTGTTTGGCAATTACAGCCTTTACATAAGTTTGGTGATCGGAGGTGGGCACAAATTCTAAAATTTTTGCAAGTAACTGGAAGCGGGGTTTTCTTTGTTATATTGTTGAATTGTTTTAACTTTCATGTTTTTTTTATCAATTAGTATTACATTTCCAAAAATATGTATAGTTTTCCTGCTCATAAACTACGTTAAACTAAAATAATTGCCAATGTAAAACTCCATGGTTGGGACCACAAGTTTGACTATGCACGAGATTTGCACAGTCTATTTTTTGAAACCATCTGGTTATTATAGTTTAATAGAAATTGAAAGTAAGTTTGTTTGTTTATGTACTGATGAATTTATTCCCATCAGAGACTGATTGGGCCGTCCAATTTGATAAAGTCAGCTTCTAAGGCCCAACTGGAGTCACCTGACAGGGCGCATGACCAGGTTGAAGATGAAAGTTATGCTGAGGCAGATCGCACGCTAACCGACAATGAGAGCAGACTTAGCCTGGAAGAGAAAGATTTCGTCAAAGAGGGTAAAACAGGAAAGACAGGTGGAAGTGCAACGGAAGAAGACTCGGATGAAATCGAGCAAACAACTGACCAGGATTTACCGGCATTGTCTCGGGGACAAGGAAATGTTGGAACAGCTCCTCAAAGTTTAGCTGGTAGACACCAGTTGAAACCAGCAACTTCAATAACAGATGAGAAGATTGTGGAAAGAGATGAGGCAACTGCAGATGATGGTGATGAAGATGAAGAACTAGGGGATGCTGCAGAAGAGGACGGAGAAGTCGGCAGCGATAATGAAGACAGTAGTGATCTCGAGGATGAAGACAAGAGACCCAGTCGAGCCATGAAGAGGAAAGCAGCCACCTCTTCGCATGCAGTTGATGTGGACTTTGACGACGACGAGAGTTGGGGAGACTTTGGGGAGGGCGTCTCTGAGAGCTCGGATGAAAATGAGGAGGAGGAGGAGGAAGAGGATGATGCAAGCGTCATTCTTGCAGGAGCACCTTCGGCAACGTCTACACCCCCACCAGCAGTGTTTAAAAAAGGTATGAAATGACCTCATCGGAACTGATATGTGACACTAAAGGTGACAGCAAACTTAATGTCAGTTTGTTCGTAAAAAAACAGCAACAAAAACATTGCAAATATTGCAAGCAGGTATTAAAACACCTTTTCAATACCACGGCTTTGATTCGGGGTCAGGCTGAGGCTCTGTTTGACTGTTTGAAGCCTCTAAACAAAAGCGCACATTTGCAGGGTATCTGACAGAGCCTTAGTCAAAGCCCTGGTTTCGAAAAAGGGCCTATAAGTTTAGTATTTTTAATAACGTTTGCCTTCCCCAGCAGCATAGCAGCAGAAGATTTTTGTTTTTAGTTTATAAGATTCAAGTGCACAATTTAGTTTGTTAACTTTTCATTCAAATAGACCTGTGTCCCAAGTGAATAAATAATGTTAGGGGTTTCCAGTTTGCATTGCGGTACAGGCATATTTTCATCGTGCCTGTACAATGGACAGTCTTTTCCATGTTTATTTTGCGTAAAAACTCAAAAATAAATAATTATTTCATGTGTGTGAAATTTAGGGCACAAATCAATTCTCAACGGAAGAAAAGATTCATCAAGAGAAACATCACATCAGGATGCTATGGCCTCACCTCCAACATCCAGTCTGGTGTCCAAACTCTTCCCAAAGCTCAAACCAGTGCAGAAGCAGACTCAAGAGAAGGTACTTAAGCCACATCACAAGAAGTCTTTGTTTGTGTTTACTTTTCTTTTTTTGCAAATGGTGTAAAATTTGTTTTCAAAATTGATGGCTAAATTTTTTATTTCATAGGGCTGATTACCATGGAAGTGTGTGCTTACTGTGCAGTTATTATGTTGTCTTTGTAAACCAAAGTAATTACCAAGGATTAGAGCTCTACATATTCACAATTGGGGTCGTGCATTAAATGCCAGACAATGTCCACAATAGTGTTCAGTTATGTTCACTTTGTGACAAGACTTTGGTAAACTTGCGAAAGGCCCTGTTGAAGCAGCTTACTTTATTTAACTTGTATGAATGAAACTTATTTTACACAATTCATGTTCTTTCCATGGTGAGTGAAAGTCATACAATGTTATCATGTACTGTAACACTTCAACCCAAATTCTTACTAGTATTTGCACTGTTATAAACAATTAGCTTTAAATGGTGTCAGAAGTGGGATATCATGATTCCATCCTTTTTGTTGTTGTTATGCTTAGATGCAGATGACAGCAAAGCCAAAAGCCCAAGAACCCTCACCGTGTGAGGGACTTCAGTCAAAACTCCTCAAGGAGAAACTGTCCGAGCTTGAGGCGGAGATTGCCAAATTCCGCAGAGAGAACGCAGCTTTGGCTAAGCTTAGGGAAGAGAGGGAGAAGGTAAGAAAGCAACAAAAGAGATTCAAAAACGATGTCATGTTAATACTTCCAGGCCCACTGTTACTTGCTTGAACCCTGCTTGCCTCTCATCATCAGTCAAGCATTACTGGCTTTCGTAGTTAAAAACATCTGCACCAAAGGGCATTGTATTTATCTGTTAATTTATATTTGCAGTCTGTTTCTGCTTATACATGTAAATGCATGATGTTCCTGTGCTAAACAACTTCCTTTGTCCTTTGCAGCTCAATATTAGGCCCCTTTTTAAAAAAAAATTTAATTAATGTTATTTCTTTTCTTTCTTTTTTTTTCCATAAAATAACAATGCATGGCACCTTATCTCCAACTTTCCAATTTTTGTTTTATCAGGGACTCGCCGCTTTGGATAAAGAAGTCGTTGACTTTCAGAAGCTAAAAGCAGAAGAGCTTAGCAGCCTGCAGGAATATAAAGATGAAGAAATGAAGAAATTAAGGTAAAGAGTCATTTTGTATCGTCTACATGTATGAACTGTTTGAGATTTATGTATTTTTTTACAAATACTTCAGGCTGCCTTGTCTGAAATATTTATACCAATGACCAAGTACTAGAATGCCACTTTTACTACTCTCATTCGTATGGATATTATAAAATTCACTTTGCATAATTTAGAGCTCCTGGTAAAAGTGACCCCTCTTTCCTGAGTTGACTTTCCCCAAAATAATGTTTGGCAAAAACAACAGGTCTGGAATTTCATCTTTGAGAGGGCAAGGCCATTTTCATTTTGCAAAATGCATTTTCATTGAGAAATCTTACAGTCTATGGGAAACTTTTGAACAGGCACCAAGGCCAAGACCTCCATGGCCTCCGAGTAGTTCCCAGCCTGAAAGATTCTGTAGGAAGATTTCTTGTTTATACTTTAACTGCATGTTTTGAATTTGCATTGCTCATTTCTTTAGGCCTACCATATTGACTTTTTGTACTAACTGGAAGTGAAATTTTACAAAATGTAATAAATTATATTAAACTTTATACAAACATGACTTCTTAGATGAGAATTGGTAAGTAACTTTAAACTCAACATCTAAATTTGAATGACACCATGTTTCTATGGTCCATTGTGTGTGTCAGTTGTTGTCAGCGTCTGCTCTTTTCACTTGTTTTTGTCTTCCTGGTGAAATGTAAATCAATAACTATGATATTTTTGTTACATTTTGGGATAAGATTGGGCTGTTGTTTTACATTTAAATTTTGTAGGTGTAAATTTTTGTTTTAATTGCATCTGTGCTTGAAAAGCCCTATAAGTTGTTGTTGTTGTTTTTTTTTTAATGAACATACTTGTAATGTACTTTTAATATTTGTGAAGCTCCTCGACATAATCAAGCACTTTCTTCAAAAACTCATATCTGGGTTTATTTTCTCCTCAAAGAGAATACGAGCTTTCAAATAGCACCTAATTAGGGCCAATTGACCCCGTGCATGCACAGCTACTGCTGCCAGGCTCGCCATTGTTGGGAGTCAACTCATAGACGTGGAAATGTTGTGTCACCTAAAATGCGCACTAACACACAGTGACATTGACTTCGAAAAAAAGCGCAACAGAGATTATTGTGATGATGACGACATCGGGTGAATTTGATCAACAGTGAAAATGTGGTCTCAACTTATAAAATGTTCATGGCATCACATCACATTGATATCATGGTTGTTGTTTCGGTTGTCTTCACTTTGAATGTCGGTCGCTACCTACGAGAAATGCCTGATTTTTACATGGGGTGTCACATTTGGTCATTCGTGCCTGCCTCCCATATAAATGCATGGTGTGTCATTTGCTTTTATTGAATGTCGTTTAGTTTGAAATGAAGTAAGCATGTCACTTTATGATGTATACAAATATGGCATTAAACCTCTGAACTACCTCTAGAGGTCTTTTTGCCGCCAGTTGACCACAATCCTCTAATATACTCCTCTCCTATGTCACTCCACTTCAAATTATGTGGTCTTAGATAAGAACAGTAAAAGTGCATTGAACTCCTACCCACAGCTGTGAAACTAGTTCTGCAAACATTCGCATAAACAGGCCCGGCAATTTGCTCTTGTGAGGGCTCGGCATGTTTGTTTTCTCTTGGTCATTGACAGTTCTTTGAGGGAAGTAACAAATTGTACTGGAACATCTCAAGGGGCACCAGAGCAGTGACCAAGGGGGCATACAGGCATTCACATCCGTCGCTTCAGTGATATATTAGGGGCCAATTTCATAGAGCTGCTTAAGCACAACAAGTAGCTAAGCACAACAAAATCATGCTTACCAGAATAAGGTTACCAGCCAAACTACCATGTCACATGTACAATCTGTGACTGGTATCCTGCTTATTTTTGCTAAGCAAAATACTGTTAAGCAATATTTTCTGCTGAAGCAGCTCTATAAAATTGGGCCCAGGCCCATATGAAACATTTCATAGGTTTGCCGGTGCCCATTACCTGGCTTTTGCTTCTTAAATTTGAGCCCAAGACAGGTGAAAGGTGTAGTTTGGATTTACAGAGTGGTTACGAAACACGGGATGAAATAACTGTTGAAAAATGACACTTCAAGGTAATTCTATGCTTGTATTAGTTTAAATATGCATGCATATTTCATTTGCATCAATCTCTATTATCAGGTTTTTAATTTTTTAAGAGTAAATATGGTGTGTTGCTGCAACATAGTTACAAAAACTGATTTAGAGAATCTTGTCTTTCTTCTGTAGGAAAGAAAAACGGACTTTTGAAAAATACCAGAAAGCAGCGAGAGCTCTCCCGGACAAGAAAGACAGAGAGGAGATTGAGCTCCTGAAGAATCAGGTAAACCTTAGACATTCTTGTTCTTTTCTCCATTCTGCAACAAGATTGTGTTTCAGTTTAGGAATAAGGAGCTGTCTTATTCTTTTTCTTAAAGACCAGGCCTGGATTTTCACCTTCGGGAGGGCAAGGCCATTTTCATTTTTCAAAAGGCATTTTCTTTGGAAAATCTTAAAGTCTGTGGGAAACTTTTGAAGAGCACCAAGACCAGGGGCAACAGAGGCCATGGCTTCCGTGACCTATGTGTAATCCCAGGCCTGAAAGACTGCAGAAAGATTAACATTGCAAAAAA
>CM021532.1:6188407-6200424 GCA_010994315.2 Pisaster ochraceus
CTGATTTGGTTATGATGGAGCAGGACAAAACTCTGCCAGCATCTTTTGTGTACAAAATCGGTAGTGAGCTCATAACTCTACTATAAATAATAACAGCTGAACAAGAAGTATTAGCATTTTGACATTTTGATTTGCAGACTGATTGCACATGACATCACACGGTCAACGGGCCCCCACTGGGGTCAAAGGAAGACCAATCAGTGGCTGAGAGTTGGGTGTGGTGCATACTTACGCGCACGTTCTGTGTTTAGAGTCCGTAGGTGGTAGTGCAGGGTGACACGGGGAACGATATGGATAAATAATTTTTTAAATAGTATGCCCATTGTATATACTTCTGTTTACAAAAAGAGTGACCTTGTACATTCCAGGGCCTCTCTGGCAGGCAAGATACTGCACTTGTCATATGGGAATTGTTTCATATCGGTTCATGATGTCCACATCAACTACATGTATAAATATAGAACAGCTTATTGAACAAGTTTTGAGATGTGCCCCCTTCCTTCATATCAAAAGTTGATAACGATCATACAGTGTAATCTATACAAAATATAATATATGAATTTTTCTTCCATTAAGCTGTCTATAAATAGTGCCTGTAGAAAGTCCAGGCTCCGTGACTCTTTTGTAAACATGATGTCACAGGTTAAATGGTCTATAAATATACTTTTTATACATGAAATACTCCAACTAATCCCCATAGTTTTTAAGCGAATATCTTTTTAATGGAATTTGTTGGCTTAGTATTCTAACATACCCCCCCCCCCCAACTCCTGGCACTAGTCATTTTCTGGCGCATTAATCAACCATGATTGAAACCGTCTAACTGTTACCAGTTTTGTATGAAGTCACGGCTGCGAACAGAATGAACTGTCTAGTGTCTATACATTACAAAACATGTACATGTATTGTATTGTAGCCTATTGTGTAGATGCATTCACCACATAATATAGTTGCAGGCTAAATTAGGTTGTTTGTTTTCTCCATTGATAAAACCACTCAGGGAGCAAACCATTCAACAGCCCAGTGGATAATAACGAATGGTCAGACAGTAGGAGGGATCAATGTTCTATATTTGGTTTTTACAGTTTTTACCGAGTAACTTAGTTTCTTAGAAACAAATCAATCAAATGCTTTGGGTTTTTTATGGGAACCAAGATTGCTATCTTTCTGTCATGGCCTGTATACATCCAGGCAGTTGCATTGCCATCGTGTCTTGTACATCGTCCGTGGTTGCCGTAATTGTCCTGCCACGGTGGGAACCAATCGAAGAAACATTTTCTCCCCTGTGCATTGATGTCGGATACCTGACGCGTTCACTCGTAATGGCTGAACTTGAATCGGGTACCAGCGTTACCTCCTCGATGAATACCCGCCTAACTTTGACGATGTCCCTGTACGCCGTCTGTGTCTTGAAGCACGTCGAGACGGCCACAACTGGTCCATCTCCACTCCTTAGTCGGTGGCTGTTCAGAGCCGGCGAAGGGACAGAGAGTGCGTGGTACTTTGTTAGTATCTCATCCGTGTTGTTTTCAAACACCTCATCAGATCCCAACTCAAGGTCATCCCCAGAGAGAGTCCAGAAATCGCGGTGAGATTGAGCGTGACTGCTCTCCTCCCTGAGATGTGTGACGGCGTTGAGGTCCAGGAGGGGAAGCTGCCGCATCGCGTGGCCCTCCGTGTCTTCAGAACCGCTCCGTCGTCTCGACACCTTGTCGCTCAATCGACGCGCGTTGTTTGCCAGTGACTTGGACCAGGAGCATCTCTTTATAAGCGGGGGCACGGAGTCCCTGGCCGCCGCTGGGTGCTTCGGTTGAGTTTTACTGGCAGCGGAGACTTCTGAGGGTTCTGCTACATTTTCTATTGAGAACACGGACTGATGTTTCAGGTTGATC
The DNA here is from genome assembly GCA_010994315.2 of Pisaster ochraceus. NCBI lineage: Eukaryota > Metazoa > Echinodermata > Asteroidea > Forcipulatida > Asteriidae > Pisaster > Pisaster ochraceus. Next base: position 6,190,300 of record CM021532.1, read on the forward strand.
TCGTGATTTATCTGAACCACCACCTTCTTACCACCTGAGATGCTTCCAGGTACCGCTGCGTCTTGCATTGAATTCTTGATCTGCTTCGCAGGGATTACAAAAACTGCATCAAGTTTGACTCTCTTCCTACAGCAGCAGCAACAACTCATCCGACCGAAGTGCTCAGCAACCTTTGGGTGCCTTGCACTCATATAAGTCCTGAACTCCTGACGGAGTGAGCTGTTCATGAACCCATACATGATGGGGTTGACCGACGAGGCGCCGTAGATGAGCCAGACGGACACGTTGCGGCTCAAGGCCGTCACGTGGTCGTGGTCGAAGAGCGAGAGACTACTGACGATGTAGAATGGTACCCAGATCAGGATCACGCTGGACACAACCAGCATGACCAGGCAGCCCACCTTGACGTGGACTCTCATCTGGACGGCGTACATGTGTCGGCTGCACTTGTCCTGGACCAGGAGTGTCTTCCTGAGGTGTCTCCTCAGAGAGAAGTAGAGGACGATGTAGCTGATGCAGATGATCAAGAGGGGGAGCAGGAAGCCCGCCACGCCGTAGACCATGCCTCCCACCAAAGTCGTGTGCACATCGGTTATTGAACAAGCAATAAACCGGGGATGGTAGACGAACAGATCCTCTGAACCGTGGTCTGTAAAAACATGAACCAAACATAAGACGTGCTATTGTCTTTTCAAATCAATTACATAATGTTATTATTATTTTATTTTATTTTTTGACTTACTTTATTTTATTTATTTATTTATTTTAATTTTAATTTTATTTTATTATTTTTTGGGGGGGACTTTATTTCAAAAATCAAATACCTATCTCCCTTTACGAAAAGTAAACCACATTGTCACACTGATTATAGGTTGTAATTTTGCATTCATTAACAGAGAGCAAGCTGGATTGTTAACTAATGGTTAACTGGAGGTTGGTTTTAATCTTAGCTACACACGTAATCGTGACCATTGTGCTAGCTACAATTTAATCACCGCCTCACGCCATGGTTATTCGGTCCCCACTGGCCACAGTGTCAGTCCAGAGAGAGGATATTGTGCATCATCGAAGTGACCGCCGAACCCGGGGAATTTAAAAGACTAAGGCTCTAAGCATTTCTAATAGAAAAAGCTTAGAACATTATGTTTTCACGGCAGATTGGGTTGAATTTTGTCAGGAATTGTTCTACAATCACTACCACCTAAATGCGGCTCCTATTTAGGCCTCATTAATTTACATTTTTTGCTCAGTTGGTGCCACGGTGTACCAACTCCCAAATGGATGTGTTCATTTTGTTCTGTGAATCTCAGGAATTGTAAAGAAAATTGTCACAGGGCGCTTCTGGATGAGATGGGAGAATTGTGTTAGAGAATAAAAAACACTTTGGTGACACCCTCTGCCAAACTCTTTCTGGTCAGAATTAACCTGGACAGAGTTAAAAGTTGGAGCCGGTTATCTCCCCCCCCCCCCTCACCCGTCACACTCCTTAACAAAAGTTCAGAAAGATGGTTGTCCTCGAACTTACCGTGACTAAGTAAAGGTAACAGGGGTATCAGGCCAGCATGCAACCAGACGTAGATGACGATTTTGTAGGCCGTCATTTTTGGAAGGCGTTGTTTGAGGGCCTCGGAGAGGGTTACGGCGACGGTGCGAATGACGCTGATGACCGACTGCGTCAGGAGGGATGCGATTAGAAGCGTTTGAAGCATATAACCTGGTGAGAAACAAAACAACCACTGGAGTATTTGAGACTGCAAAGTGGTAGATCCGGATTTAAACACTTAGGTTTCCTGATAGTTCAACTAGGACGAGAGATGTTGAAGATTGGGGAAGAGGAAACGGGGAACAATTGGTCTGAGGAGTCCCAAAGTGAGAGAAGAAGCTGGGGATCCAGGTTGGCGGTATCTTGCTCTGATTACCATCTCTGTTTGAATTCCTACTGTGACCCGGTGGCCTTGTATGTGGAGGGGTTTTCTCTTCGTGTATATCCGTTTACGAACATTAAAATAATGTCCGTAAATCATAGCCACATTTCTACGTAAGATTCCATCCAGGGCTTTTTACCTCCCCAGCCCCTCACACAACAGTAAAGAGTTTCATCAATGTGGACCCGACACCGCCTCAACACTCATCATCAACTGTAGAAAGGCGGTTTAAGTTAAGTTACGGGATTATTGAATGGAGAACCCGGGAAACACCCACAGAAATCGTGCGATCACCACAGAAAACACCAGGGGTGTTGTATTTGCATCGCCGTGCACGGGTAAATGAACTTTTTTTTTACGGCGTTGGCAAGTGTTTTTTTCCCTGTTTTCTGTTTTAATCTTCGCATTCAAAGCGATGTTTCATTATCACATGGTCAGCTCATAGGCCACGATTTCCTAAGCTGGACCATACCACACGTCATAAGAGAAGATGTAAATTAACATGTTACTACTTGTTAACTTAGGAAAAACACGTCAAAATTGGGTTATGGACGAGAAAATTACTTTCATTCCTCTAGTTTGCAGCAAGCACACTGTATTAAACAACGTTCCTCCAAATTCGTTCTTGTTTCAATGCGAGCAACGAGAAACTTTCTTTAAAACTGTTTTAGGATTTATTGCACTGTCATATCTAGCTCAGTGCAATCAAAATAAGCAATAGCAAATCTGAGAGGTTACCAAAAGCTATCTCCTTCGACTTTGTAGTTAACGTTTATTTTACGCTAACAAAATGTACGTAATACAAGGTACATGCATTGTAATTTTACAGAATTAAAACACATTATTATGTATATTACGTTACGTTGTACAAAAAGATTTACCCATCAGATGGGTAAATCTCTCTGTCTTTCTAATAATTTATTTCACATTATTTCAGTTAAAGATAACTGTCCCAGGGACTGGTAATGCCTAAACTTTATAATCAATGAGCTTTCATGGGTTTTTTTCTCTGCAATTTACCTATACTCGTGGCGTCTCGTGGCCGAGCTAAGCACCAAACTCACTCTGGTGTTTGTGAGTGAAACATGAAACTTGACCCGGATTGCAAGTCACAAAGTGGCCTGACCCATTTCCGGATTTTGTGTCATTTTGACCCATTTCAGAGTAATTTTGACACAGATTCCGTGTATGACTCAGACATTAGAAGTTCACATGGGGTCCGGATCCGGGTCAGGTCAATTCTGACTCGGAAATGGTTAGAGTGTAGACAACAGCAGTGTCACACTATAACAACGCAAAACTCATCCCAAAATGCCTCTTTCTTCTAGTGCAAGGCGATGAGCCTGAGTTCCAAAGTACCTGGCGCTGACAGGTTTCTTCCGTAGCGTTAAAAGAATTTGTTTTGGCTGCTTCTTTTCAACGATTATTTTATCTAAGTGTGTTGTAATAGCATGCCCAGGTTTTGCCTGGTTTAATGTAAGCTTAATCAATTAAGTTTTATAATTTGGTTTCATCTACCGTAATATTGACAACCGACAGACCGATGTTTTATACAAAGGATGCTGGTAAAGTTTTGTCCTGCCCCTTCGAGCAAAACCGATGTCCCATGTTGATTGACATCAACTCTAAGACGTGTGGCATGATCAGGCTTAGGAAATCACGGCCTATGAGCTGACCAGTGTACGATGTTTTTAAGACAATATAACATTAAAATGTCAGCCTGTGCAGACAATGTACCTCTTTTGAGGGTTTTTAAAAAGTGAGGTTTTATGACACTCACCAGAAAACTTGCAGAGCCCGCTGGGTATGTAGATGTTTCCGTTACTTGCTTCAAACAAGATTGAGATTGGGATGCACGTAAGAGAGATGGTCAAATCAGCCGCCACCAGATTCAACATCAGAACATGCATCGTGGATCTGGGTTTCTTGGACTTGAACAGCATCAGCCCATTCAGGGTGTTGAATGAGACACCAACGATGCAGATGACGGAGAGCGCGGTCACGCGTGAGACGACCTGGCCAGGATTGAGGTACGGCAGTTCTCCGTCTTCGTTCCGTCCCGGGTCGACCGGTGTTGCTGACCCGGTTGAAAAGTTTAAGTGTTTGTCGTCTGATGTGGCGTTCATGTTCAGTTGGTATCAGGTGTGTTTAACTTGAGGCAGTCTGAACTTGGCTAACACCAAGCGTCTGCGACGTGAAGCGGGGTTTTCGATGGTAACATTGGCACGGAAACTACCCTGCAGCTTAAGAGAGGATCCTTAATGTTGTGTGGTCAAAGATTACCAAAGCAGTTTTAAGACTGAGTCTAGAATCGGCATGAGTGATTTCATGCTTCCAATTCCGGGAAGGAACACTTGATTCACTGCCCAAAACCGTAAACATTATGCTATATGCCATTAGCGCTATTCAAAGTTCACCGATAAAAATCAAAGTGCTGGCCGTTTTCAATGCGCGTGGACTGAGGAGTGGAAAAGCATTGGTTTGTGCACCAGTAATAATAACAGCAAATGAATTTTACCCAGAATTGCTATCTCCGGTGACGGAAAACAACTTAAGCACCGTCGTGTTTTATTAGTTGAGCAAACAAGGAGGTTAACGAACAACTCGACTTGAGAGGGAACGAGCGAGGCGAGTTAACCATCTTGCAGTCACTCGCCCTTTAATCTGCACTGCATGCGACCCGGCGCGGACTGGTGAGACGTCTTGATCTCCAAGCTGAAACTGTGTACCGTGACAACGGCTCGGACGACCCACGCGCGTTCAGTGAAGCCTCTGCCCTTTTCTGGTCTCAAAGTTCACTGGGATGAAAACGGCTCTTCAAGTTGCCATAGATGTCCCAGGAATGTCTTCTGACTCTCTAAAGATCGTATTGCTCCCGTGTAAATATTTATTGCGGCATTTTATTTCTTATATCAATGGTTTGTTTGAAGGTAAAGATTGACTGCATTGTCATTTATATCAATGATGTTGAGATTTAGTAGAATGGAATACAGTTTATTACAGACTTGGACGTCTTAAGTGTGTTCTTTGTGTACCGTATCTATCTTTAAAGGAAAAGAACACCTTTTCTTCTTGGAACCGTTCAATTGTTTTAATCCTGTATAATTGTAGAAATATACAATAAAACTAACCCGTGAAACTTTTATTTCAAAAGGTGGTCGCGTTTTGGGGATTTCGCCGAAAATCCGGAGCGATTAATGTCCACTCAGGAAGAATAATCCGTAATAGAATACACAATCTGTGAAACGTTCTGACAGTAAAGCTCCTCAGATTCAAATTTTGCGGCATAACAACTGTAATAGCATTTTACTTAACCACATTACTTCGAAGTGAAATGTTTCTCAAAATGCGTTTTGCTATCGAAAGCTGCTGTAGGCTTCTAGCCATTGATTTGTTAATGCCGTTAATTTTAAGAGTACGTGTAAATACCAAACGTATACATTCCTTTTAAGAAACCCCAACAGCACGTTACTTTATATTTATCATTGTCTCACTAAAACAGTACCACATAATTCAGGGTCGATTGGACGGTGTCGTTTGGTTGTGTGTGGTTTGTTTTCTCCTGTTGAAGGCTGATACAAATGATCTGCTCCCCAAACAATGATGTAACAATCTTTTAACCGGAATTAGGTGTACATGTGACAAAACGGTATCAGTTTTACCATGAATGCCAGTATTGGTAATAACTAACGGTATTATCACGTATACTTACCGGATTTTTTTTTTTTTCCAGTGAATTAATTTTTTTCTTTCTCTTTGGAAATAAAATTCTCCCAAATTAAACAGAGTGGCAAATTAATATACATCATCAGCTGTTTTAATAAAAGAAATATTCTTATAACTTATTGTTTTATACATTAAATCTACAAAGGTAAAATACAATCATTGTGTAATACAGAAATGAAAGCAACGAAAGCATTATTGATACTTTTACAACTTACAAATTAAAATACAAAAACCTCTTTTAAATATAAAAACATTAATTTTACTTTTTATTGGGCTTTTTGTGTTTTTTTAAGGTCTTCAAACGTCATAACATGAGCTGACATTTTGTGCTCTTCATCTCAGCAAACTGTTTTTCAACGACTGTTAAAGAAATGGCAGTAAAAATAAGCGATAATATTTTGTTAAAGATTATAAGCTCCATAATGTTCTAATAGAAGACTGAGGTATTAAAGATATCTGTCTTGTCACGTCTTCCCAAACATTCGGTTATGAGAGATGCTAAAAGTTTTCGTTCCTATCATTTAATTCATTTAATTCAAGTTCGTCTGGAATCCAGACCACTGGAACTCACAAGTTCCACTTGGAAAATACAATGCTCAACTACCGCCCGGACTCCCCAGCACCACCATCATAATCAGTACCACTGCCACCAAGAACAACGCATTTTGGACAATGGAAGCTGTTGGTAACAGTGTAATAACCTTTTGTTCTTTCAGCCATTACCAACAATGGAGTTTTAATAATAATTTACACATATAACACAATATAATAATTGGCAAAAACATTTTAACACAAACATTAATTTTACTTTTTTATTTAATTGTTTTAGTTCTGAAAACGTCAAAACATGAACTGACCTTTTGTATTTTTTATCTCAGTATACTTTTCTAAATTTCCTTTTCATGAGACAATGTACCCCCAAATGGCAATGCTTCCCACCTCTTTCCCCTGGCAACACCAGCACTGTGACTTCGACCTTGGTTAGATGCCAGTGTAAGAGCAAAACGAAGAGATTAACCATAATAATAGCTAGACGAAACGTGATAGCTTCTCTATTGAACTAAGACGCCCTCAAGCGCTTAAGTTTTTCCAGGTCTTGAAAGATGGTCATACTCTTTCTCAGGGTGAGGATTCAAACGACTGTAAGTGTTGTCAGTGGTATTATCTTGTGGTGAACGTTTGATGTGATCATAACCCTCTTGCGTAGCAGCCGGTTTCGAAATAATGTCAACCTCCTTCCCGAGAGTCTTGGTATCTTCCGCACCCTCCTCCTGCCTCCCTGAACAATCGTCTTTCTCTAATACAAAATATTCGTGGCTTGAGTTCTCTTCCTTTGATCGTTTTGATTGCTCACGTTCCAGGACAAAATATTCATGGCCTTCTTGGGCATCCGTAGTTAATTCATGCCCTTCCATGGGCGGTGCTGAGGGTGTGACTTCTTCTTGGGCAGTACGGGCATCTTGGTTACCACGGCCCTCGGGTATCCGGGAGTAGTAATGACTCTGTTCGTGACTCAGTTGTAAGGACTTATACGCATGCTCAGTTGTGCCGTCTCTTGTCGATGTATCTTCATAAGCGTTTGTGGAAACAACTGACCTTTGCCCTCGAGCGCATACATTATCTGATGTAAAAAATTATTGGTTAATCTAAGAGATATTTATGTGCATTATATCGAAATAAGTTTAAATGCTAAAAGTTTAAACAGCCAAAAGTAGCACCAAAGTAACAGCCAAAAGAAGAACAAATAGTCTCAGCAACACTTTATCACAGACCGGGAGAGACACATGTCGAACAAAATAAACGGCATTATCAGTAGAACTTGCTAAAACTGCAGAATGGGGGGGTACAAAATGCAGTTTATATTCCATTAGGAATCAATCATTTAATCGCAACCATTATTGTCTTTAGTTTTGTGGGGGTTTTTGTAGTGGGCTGCTGCTGCTTGTTTGTTAGTTTGTTTAATGTTTGCTATAAGTTATAAGTTGTCTGTATTTTTAGTTTTTTTCCTCTTGGTGTTGTTGTTGGGGTTGTGGTGGTGGTTGTGGTACATTTAGTGTTAATGTGGAAAGGAAAAACTCAGCAAAGCAAAATTTGACAGAAATTTTCTCACCGTTTTGTGTCATTTCGATAGCTGCATCAGAAGTGGTCACGCTACACACAAACATAAAGATAGTAACATACTTTAATAGAGTTACTCTGAAATGGCAAAGTAAATAAATTGTACTATCACCCGTCATCACTTGAGAGAAATTCAATGTGTTATGAATGATTCACAACAGAATAGTTAAACAAGAGTTAAGTAATAAAAGAACTGACTGCACATTTTTGTGTTTCTTCATAAATTGTTAAGTTCAAATGTTAATTGTTATTGCGGTTCGGATTTAACTTGCGTATCAGGGGAACATGTTTTACCTAGTTCGGTTATTATTTCCGTTTGCTTTGTTACCATACTTGACCAGCTTACCCAGTTCCCGCTGCACACTTCAATCTATTCGTTCTGAACAGACAAAGTAATCCCAGAGCGACTGCAATAAGAACAACCGCCAGAACAGTTCCAAGAACGATTGCTGCTACATTGGCCGCGGCGAGCGGCTCCCCGATTGACGTTGCTGCTCCGTTGACCGTGGTGAGCGGCACCCCAGTTGACGTTGCTGCATCGGTGACCATGGCGAGCTGTTGACGGGTCGATGGCACTTCTGTCTTCGTTCTTATCGTCGTACTTTCCAAATCTCGGTCACTACAGCTGTACAAAATAAATACATTACCAGAAATGAAGATATCAGTCATTTACTTTTGTGTATTTTTGTTTTTGTTTTACTTTAAAATACGGTACGGGGACACCCCCACGCTGTTGAACCAAACTCTGCGCTTTAGATTTTCAAATAAATCTCAGACATGTGGGCAGCGAAAGTCTACAGACTCTCCTGGATCTACCTAGATAATTTACCCTATGCCTAAATTGACACCCACTCTCACTTTAAGTTATTGTTTGTTCAACGGTTTTAGGAACGGTTTAATGCATTGGGTTGAGGGAAGTATGTGGGCGCACTCTCCACAGTTCGTTTTGCCCCTTGCTCACCGAAAGTTTGATGTCAGATTTCGAGGCTAGTCATGAATTAAAGCAAGTGTTTTAGAGCCTGGCAGTTTCCTGCCAGATGTACCTCTGACCTTGTACTGCCATAACACTGTTTGTGTAGAAACACACTCTTGTATAGTTAGTCTGGTAGTTGTGATTCGTTTCATGTCTATCCATTGAAACTATTGGGTTTGTAAAACCAGTGTATGTCTTTATCCTTACGAATAAAGACAAGGGGCCAGTCCAAGCCACCTGATAAGCAAATGTTGCGAACAAAAGTTTACCTCATTCCAATTACCGCAAACCTTCTTCCACCCCTATCCGAACGGCAAAGGCAGTATTTATACAAGAGGTCAGATGAGTAGTACATGCACGATTCGTCACTGTCGTCATATTCACAGACCTCCGCCTCGTCTCCGTACGTACAGTACATCGACTGATCATCGTCGCACAAAGCTATCAAAGTAGGATTCAATTATATTATCATTAAAAGTGATCCATTAAGCTAATGGTAGTCCCTAAATTAGCCAAAGAGGTAACGGGAGAGTTTCTGGGACACTAGGTGGCAGCAGGCATAGGTGGCAGTAGATATACCGGGGCCCGATTTCGTATGGCTCTGCTTACCGCCGAATTCTGCGCTTTCAATCACCATTCTTCGCATACAGGGCAAGCACCGAAATTCTGCTCCAGCTGCTTCAGCGAAGAATGCAAAGTGACGTGAACTACGCACACGCACAAGCAGAGATTCCCCGCTGACCCGTGAGCGTGACGTGAGCGCGAATTCCCTGCTTCCGTAAGCGCCGATTATTTGCTTACGGTAAGTAGAGTCGTGAAATCGGGCCATGTTGGTCTCGGGTTTGTGAACACGCTCAGAATTGCATACCGAAACGATAGAATACTCACTAGCTGGTATGTCACTTTGTATTAATCGGTTCTTGTAATAGCGAACCTCATTGGTATCGATAAGCTTACCGAATATTGGTGACACACTTACTTGAACTGTCTGGGCTCTTTTGACACACTGTGTGTTCCGCAATATTCCATTGGCCCAATCTCGATTGGCATAGCCACTGACAAAAGGTGCACCCAAAAGGTAATACACACGATGTATCGTCGCTGCAGCTACAATGAGGGACAGAAGAGTGACACGTTTATTTCTGTTAAATTCAGTCCAGCTCAATAATGAAACAAATAACATTTTATCAACTCAGTCTGACATGAATGTATAACAAAAGTGTAATTTGTCGGGGGGGGGGGAGTACAATGCCGTCTAATAGGAAATTTCATCGGTTGGATGTGATTTATTACAAAAAAATGGTCGAGGCAAGCCCTCTGGGTAAAACTCAAAATTTTATGATTATGCCACCTAAAGACGCATTCTCTTGGGTTCTAAAATCA
>CM021532.1:6222936-6237713 GCA_010994315.2 Pisaster ochraceus
TTTGTTTTGTTTTGGTTTTTTTTTTTTTGGGGGGGGGGTTTGTCCATGAATTGGGCCAAATTTGGGTGGTCATGGTAGTGGATACATTATACTTTTCGAAGACCTTTCTACTAATGATTAAGACATCATTACCGCCCCAAAAATCTCCCAAACGAGGGCAAAATGTCCATTTCATCGCACATGAGCCCATTGAGCGTTTATAAATGGATTTTGGCGCTAGATAAATGCTATTTCTTATTACAATTATTACATCTGTGATGGTGAAGAACAATATGTATAACGCCACTGATACCTCCTCACGAGCGCACGTTTCATCAGCGCTGGCGTCTAACGAAAGGAGTTTCTAATGGGGGACTTTGGAACTCTTGGCAACAGCAGACTTACCAGGTAAATTTCCAATGTATCACGTAGTTTTGAGCACGCGCACATTACCGAGATTTGCCTGGCAAGTCTGCTGCCACCTAGCGTTCCAAAAGTCCCCCATTATAGCTGCGGTTGTACATAAACATGGTTGTGACACTACGGCACGTACCAAGCGTATCCGTCAAAAAGAACACCTGTGTTCCTAGGAAATGCTCAGGTAAAAACCGCAAAATAGTTAAAAAGGAAACAAACAGGGAAGCAACTCGAATTACAAGCAACCAACACCACTGGTGCCTCTATAAACAGCTTTATTTAAATGTGGTGTGCTCGTCCTCAACTATTGTTTAGAGAACCCACCGTTAGCAGAAACCTGGAAACACATTATTATAATAATAAATGTTATAGTTTGAAGTGTTCTGGTGAAGTTAGGTGATGTATGTTGTACAGTTTGAATAACGAGATCATTATTTTCTATAACATGTTATACATTTACGTCAGAAATTTGAGCGTGGGACTGAGTCACCAGTACACACTTATGAAGTTGCATTTCTATATTGAAGAAAAGAAACAAGTGGCGTAACTTTGTGGGTATTCCCACTTCTACCCCCCCCCTTGACGGCCCCCCCCCCCCATCACCACCACCACTCCGGTTGCCCTTGCTTGAAATCTGGATTTACATTGTTTGAGCTTTAATGTGACTTTTTCAGTGTTTTTAAAATGGTTCTTTCCATTTGCACGCAAATGTGTTGTTTTTACATACACAAAATAAAATTAAATGGTATAAAAAGAGCTTTGGAAAGGTGATTGCAAACATGAACTGCAAACATAAAGTAAAGTTTTAATTTCCCAGAAGTGACCCCCTAGAAAAAATGGTGTGACCCCCCAATGCCCACCAAAACTTGTTTTCATCGCTGATAGACACATGTCACCTGCTGTCTGCAAGGTAACTTATATAAGCAGTGTGTCCATTCATGTTCTACATTTTGTTTTACACTTGTTTAGTTCCATTGTTTTACTCTATCCCTTAAGTCTCTTTCTATTTCTCTGACCATTGGATATTTTTTATACAAGTATTGCTCGCCTTTCTAGTCTTGCGTACATGTTCACAATATTCTAGTACTATTAATAACTTGTTGTAACTTACACTTTGGGGGTGGGTTACTTAACGTTTACTTTACATTTCCCTGTAAAAAATTAAAGTGGTGCTTTTTTAAAGGGTAGATATTTGACAGAGAAATCTATCAATCAAAATCCAGAGAAAATAGGCCTAAAACAACGAAACTAATGACAAAAATGTAACGGGGCTAACATTATTGATACAAACAAATCGTCCCCCAAAACGAGTCCTATAGCTGCATCACAGTATTGGGTTTTAAATAGCGTGATTTTTTTCTTCTTCTTTTTTCTAGACTTCTCTTTATAATTGTGCAATCAAATTGCGTTAAAGCATGCTACACATTTATAAGTTCTTATAAATTAATGAACACATTAATGAACTACAACCAATCTTTGCAGACTGTCTTTGGCATTTTACACGCAGTTTATCAAAGGAGAACACAAAATAGAAAGGTATACAAGTTTTTAGAAACTATATTCAAAATGTGGTTCAGCTGCACAAGACTTCCTAATTATTTACAAAGCTGCACAATTAACATGAGTTCACTTAACACTACGAAATGAGCCGATATTGAAAGTATCATGTACACTGGGGATTTTTTGAGCTGCAGAAATGACGTCATGTTTAAAACAGAACTGCAAAATCATCAACATAGCTCCACGAATTGAGTCGATAATGGAACTGTTAAGTACAATTGGGTTTGGGGGAGCAGGAAGTCTGCTGTTCGTCATTGTACATTGTTAACTTTATACCAAGCGGAACGCGGTGTAGTTTCCCTCTTTACAGTTCAAGGATTTATTAGTATATTTGACTATGCAGTAACTATAAACTCTCTTTAGAGAATTGAGAAATTGTCTTAATTTATGTTTGGCTGATGTAGAAGCAAATACTCAAACATGCAATGATTTTACCCAATGGTTTTATTACATGTTTCCTTTTTTTACTATTTTCCTTATTTTTCCTTATCATAAACTTCTAATCTAACTATTTGCTTGACAAAGGTAATGTGCCATTTTCCCGTAGGAACGGCCATTTCAGTTTACTTCTGGCTGTTAACCTTTAGAGTCAGGGTACACTCTGCCTGGGCCCAATTTCATAGAGCTGCTTAAGCAGAAAATATTGCTTAACAATTGTCTGCTAAGCAGAAAGGAGCAGGACACCAGTCACAAATTGTACATGTGACATGGTAGCTTGGTTGGTAACCTTACTCTGGTAAGCATAAATTTGTTGTGCTTAGCTACTTTTTGTGCTTAAGCAGCTCTATGAAATTGGGCCCTGATGGTATGGACTCCTTGCAGTGACGTCACACGCGACAATGTCTGCTTATGCTCAAAAACACCGTTTCACATGTACTATCTGTGAATGGCATCGTGCTTATTGATAGAGACTTATCGGCCGATGTTGTGCTTACTGCACGAATTTCCATTTTATAGTGCTGCTAACCGCAAGTACACGGTAGGGCGTGCTTACCTTCCGGTGCTTACTGTATGAAAATGAATGAAGTACCAATGCAAATCCATAGTGAACGCGTAGTATCTGGCTACCTAATTTTCTTGCTAACCTGTGAAAAACGCTTACGCTTAAGCACATTTTTCTGCTATAGTTAGCACGAATCTTTGCTTACCGTTAAGCTGCGCTATGACATTGGCCCTGAGATTTCGGGGGTCAATCTAGTACACACGACATTTCTAACCAGGCGGGTGTTGTCTAAAAATTGTACACTGCACACAATACCGCAAGGAATCTACCTTCCAAAAATGGCGCATCCAAGATATTATCAGGGAAAATGACGCCAGGTAAAATGATACGATATTAAAGATATTAAAGTTTTTTAAACGAGTTAGTTATAATTTTAGTGGTAGCAACACCAAGCCAATTTGAAAACAAGGTGATAAACCTGGATTTACCAGTAGTTTTAAATGCAGACTGAATTATTTGTAAAATAGTTCGGGATTTTTGCCAGGTATGTTATAATTGCTGTATTGAGTTGACGGCTACAGGAGACTTTACTTATTATTCACCAATTGTTGGTAGTTGTCATTGTCCGGGGCACTCTCTGTAAGTTCTTTCTCTCTCTTTCTTTCTAAGTGGTCGTATTGGGCCGTGACGTCACCTTCGGCTGCCAAACCAGGTTTTGCGATTAAAGGAACCTCATATTCGGAGTGTTCCTTTTGAGATTTAGGCTTCGCGGCTTGGATCAATGGGGTGTAGCTGTTCTCGTCACAGCTTATGGATTGTGCCCCTGTCGGCGAGGTTGCATCATGACGTTCTGAAGGATGTATCTCTGCATCTTTGTATCCAGATTGCTCCCTATGATGGGACTTTGGTTCTGCAGATAGAATCAGTGGGAAGTAGGTACCGGCGTCTCCATTGGAAAGAACCTCCATCGGTGAGTCGATCGGGAACGGTTGTGTGGATGAAGTTGGTGACGCAGCAACCACGTTTCCATGTTGTTCAGTTCGTGACCTTGGGTCTCCAGTTGGCACCAATGGAGTGTATTCCTTTTCGATGGCCTCTTTAGCCTGAACCCCTGTTGACAAGTCAGTCACCTCGACCTCATCCGCGTGTCCCCCTCCACTTTCACTTCCCACGTCATCAGCAGCTTCGTTCCTGTTGAGCACAAAGTATGGATGGTCTTTGGTATCGTCCGTAGATGTGCCAATCTTCCTTTGCCCGTCTAAGACATAGCGAGGGTTTCCCTCTCTGTGACCTTCCACACCTAAAGAACAGTAGGTGGGGCAATCTTGATTGGGATCTGCCCTTCTGCCGGGTACCGATGGTTCAGGCGGCAGTGCTCTCGTTGAGTCTATTATAAATAGAAAATTATGACAAAGTTGTCTATGTACGTATGACAAATTGGTCTATGTGCGTATATTTACATTCACTATACACGTTTTTATGAGAAGGTTTATTGTTGGACACCGTGTTCTTCGCAAGAGGTGATTAACTTTCTAAGTTAGATTCCATCAAGATATCAAGAACAACATTAACAGTAAAGTCTTTGTTAATAGATCCGTGATACTTACTCCTTGCTTCCATCACGACACTTGACAAACCAGCAGGGTTCCTATAAAGCAAAACAGTAATCAAAATTGTTAGCAACTTTATAAAGGTCCTATGTCTCCAGTCTGTCCTTGAACAATTCGACGGAGCGCCCTCTGTGGGCCATCAACACCTGCTGTAGAACTAGCTTATCACGTGCTATGCAAACGATCAGGTGAGCCTGCCTTCTATTTTGAAAAAAACAACGGTCAGACTTAAGGATTCATTTTGTGAAAATGTTCGAGATTGTTCGTGAAGCCGGAACAAAAATTATGTGCAAACAGCAATAAACTTTACTTTCTAGAGAGTTAGATGAACGAGTGTGTTAACTCTTACTTCAATATTTATTTATTTGTTTCTTTTTCTTCCTATTATTTCTACGAATATAACGTTTTATTTATTTATTTGTTTTACTTCTCCGCATTTCTCCGTAATAAATGCCTTTTTAGGAAAGGTTTGTTTTTATCTGATTTGCATGCGACAGAATTCATCATCAGTTTCTTTGAAGTTTTGTTCTTTGAAGTTTTAGGTTATGAATAATATCTAATCGGAAGCTGTTCTTGGTTTGGTAGACTTGTGGGTTTTGGATTTTCTTTCTTCTTAGATTTATGCTTATCCGTATCATGCATGGCTCGTTTCATTCAGTATTGGCTATATTAGTACCGAGGCTAAATGATTGTTGTACAATTCCTATGGGAGTTCCGGGAGAGCTGGACATTGATGAAAGTTTTTAAAAACATGGTATTAAGACAATTGTCATGCTATTTAGCTAGGTAAAGTTGTGGAACTTGTGAAATCTGTTTATTTAACCAATTTAATTGGCGGAGAGCCGACTTATTAATTTAAAACTGTTAATCAAAAAGGGAGGCGATGGTGTCATGCAAGGTTAAAACAGAAACAATACCCTCAACCAAACCGAAATCGATCCTTGACCCCAAGTGTACATGTCTGTGGTTAGCAGACAAAAAGGTTGAAGCAGTATCAACGAAACTTACGCTGTTCGCTTCATGAAGGACGGTAGCCTTCCCTGTCTGCGAAGATAGAGCATCACGGCAACGATGATCACCAAGAGGAGTAGAAGAGCAAACAGAGATCCAAAAACAATACCTACTACGTTGATTGGTTGATCACTCGTAGACCTCCGTGCTGTGATGCCTTGCTTTATAATGGCTCGTGTCGTAGCGGCTTGTGCTGTAGAGGCTCTTTCTCTAGTGGCTCTTTCTGTAGTGGCTTGTGCCGCAGTGGCTTTCAATTGTGGATCACAACTTACAACGGTAAACAAAAACACACGATCTGTAAACTGAAGTTTGAGTCAAATGTTCCTACCACTATATCCTTCCTCAAGCCCCCAAACGGTTGCCCTGAATTAAGATTGAAGTTTGATAATATTACGCAGTTCTTGCGGTATCACAACAAAAGAACTAATCGCCAATTAGTTTCTACAAGGTTTTAGGAGCCAAGCTCGAAATGTATTTAACCCATGGCACCATGTGAGGTTTACAAGATGCCGTTGCTCAAACCTGCAGCCAATCATACCAGATAACACTCGGTCAAACCCCCACTCTTAATGAAAAGTGTTTTAGGTTCTTTTACGCGCCTTGCGCATCAATACAGAACATGCCGCTTTACGTCCCATCCGAAGGACGAAGCAATTCTTATTAGAAAGTTTCTGGCTTAAGGACAAAAGCGTCAATACTGGGACGCCAAACCACACTCTTCTGGACACTGGTCAAGGCAATTTGAGAGATCGTAAATTGCATAAAACAAACTGTTGGAAAATTGTCAAGTAAAGATCATGTTTCCAAGCTGTGTTGCTCTTCCATTGGTGGCTCGGAATCAATCGAATATTAATGTAAATGCTTTTTATCCTAGGTTCGCAGTAACACCAGTACGGATACGTTAAAGGGACTAGCAAAAAGAAAGTCATATAACTATAAACCATAACTATGACTTACGTATATCTCATAGTTATGAATAAGCCTAATGAGTTATGTGTCATACTATTGAATTAGCGTGTCCTATACTGTGAATTTGCCTACACTAGAAACAGTCATGATAATGACTTGCGCCAATTTAGTCATACTTCTGACACTTACAAGTAATATTTGTGAGATATATATCTTACTTATAAGTGTTTATATGAAATAACTATAACTAAGTCATACAGTTATGAGATACATGTCATAGTTATGATTTTTCTTTCTTTTCCCCTCAATGTCCAAACGGTTCCGGACACCAGCGCTAACCCCTCCCGACGGGACCAACGCAATTTTAAATCTGACCACCGTAACAATGGCCAGCCGAAACAGATCACCATTTAAAATGAGATAGTTTGAGTGTAACATTTTACCTGGCATACGGCTCAGTAGGATTACGCTGACAGATGCAGAAGGCTTGCGAGGAATCGATGGTGTGCACGCACATCCTTCTGTCCCCATCTTTATCCTGGCAAACATCGGCATTACTGTAGCCACAGATCCTGCGCTGATTTCCGTTGCAGAGGGAGGCTCTAGCTACAAGGAATTAAAATTACATTAATATTGTGAGCAAAATATTTTTTTTTACATTTGAACATTTCATTGTGAGTGTGTTCAGTTGGTTGCTATTTCCACTCAATGGGAACAAACACAAAAGCTGCCGTACGCACACAGGCTAAGTTATCAAATGTGCAAATGGAGAGCGGAAAAAATGTATGAAAACATTTTCCTGAAAATGATATTTGATAGTTTAACATGAATATGCATATCTTCAAAAAACAACCTCTCAACTCAACAAATCAATACACCATAAAGCAAAACAGTCAGTCAATTTCACTAGGCGACTATGAACTCTGAAGCCTTTTCGATTGATTGAATAGTAGGTTGACTTGTTGATTGATTGATAGATTGATTAATTAATTGGTTGACTTTAATATTCGTTGAATCATTTATTGACTGGTTGATGGTTGACTTGCTGATTAACGCATTGGTTGATGGGTTAAAACTCTTCGTGACACCATCAAAAAGAAATCACACCATTTCGCCATGCCTTACTTGTTGAGTAACAGTTTGATTTTAGCGTGTAATACATTTCTGTGAAGAACCAAATCATTTTATATCACCAAAATCATTAGATAATAGATCCATTTGACTAAATAAAATCAATTCAAGCAAAATTGTATTTTGAGATAAGCCCACTTGTCTTTTTCTGCTCAATCAACTATTTCTTTGAATGACACCCTTTGTTCACACAAATTAGCAAGGCTAGGTAATCACTGTACAACTCCTGAGGGAATTCCTGGAGAACGGGTCATTGTTGGATTGTGAAGTGAAAAACAAACCCCGGATAGTGATAAGACATTTGGCATGCTATTTGGCTAGGTGCAGTTGTAGAACTTGGAATTTTTTAGATTTTTTGAATAAAAAAATGGCGGACTAATTACTTTTTAATTAAAAACTGTTACTCAATAAGTGAGCGATGGTGTCATTGAGTGTTTATTTATGATTGGTTGGTTTGTTGATTGTTGACGGGTTAATTTGTGATTGGTTGATTTGTTGATCACTTGATAAACATACCCGTGTTCCAGCAGTTGACTTTGCAGGCCTCAGTATTACAGATCTGAGCGCAGAACGGAGTTGGTAAACGTTGAGGATGTTGACAACTGAACCTATTCTGCTCCACTTCGCATCTTTGAGGGAAAAGAAAACTGTGCCTTAGCAAAAGTGGACTTTGTCAACAATCTTTTTTTTCCGGTATAAAAGGCACTGTACGAGATTGTGCGAGACTTCCACGATCTATTATTCTTCTTTGTATTGTCCGTTAAATATATGTAGCCCCCCCAAAAATTAAATAAATAAACAAATACATAAATAAATGAATACATACATACATAAATAAATAAACAAACAAACGAACACCCCCAACATACAGCTCCGTATTGCATACATCCTATGGACATTCCTTTGTTCTGTGCACTGAACAAAAAACTTAATCGTCTCTTTTGTAAAACACAATGCGATGAACATGTCACACACAGACTACACAGTATTCCAAGTCCCTACATTGTGTGGACTTCTTTTGTTCTAAAGGTCCACACTTTGTATGTAACGCTTCAGCACCCAAACAAACAAACAAACAAACAAAAACAAACAAACACTCCAACAAAAAAACACACAAAACAACAATAAGATGCGACCATCCCCTTCAGTCAAACAATATCTAAATTAAAATGAGTTTTTGTTAAGATCATAAAGTCCTTTGATCTTTAGTATGGTTAAAGTCAAAACAACTACACTTATCTTGTCACGGACTTACCCATGGGTGCAGAAATGCCATTTCAATTCATTAAGATAGTTCTGCAGTTCTTGTGGAAGTGCAATTCCCGGCTGTGCAGTACATATGCTAAGCCGTTCATGAGTATAAAACATCACCACGATGAACACTTTCAAACTCAGTGCGACTGTCCTCGGTCCGAGTCCCGTTTGTGCCGTCCACGCCATGGTCACAACACCTCGGCGACGTATTTGTGTGCAAACCGGTTACACCACACGCTGATTATAGTTGTTCGTGCTTTAAAGCAAATCGACCACCACCAGCAAATCAGAATTCTGGAGTACTCAGCTCACCGTATTTTCACAACCTAATAGAAAGGCATACAACCAAGCAGGAAATTTCAACAATATTGTACACTTTACCGGCTGTGAAGTCCAGTCGCCAAAGAGCAGATATTATTTCCGGATATGTGAGATCAGGCTAGTTCAATTGAAAAAGTGAACTGTCATTTACAATAGTTCCTCTTTGATTGTTGGAATAGTTCAAACACTCCCATCCTGTAAATTTCAACACAAACAAAACCACGCAATTAACCTTTACAACCTATACGCGAGGTCATGAAAACTCATCGGCAGATAAATCATCGCAAAATGCTTTACTCTTTTAACACTTTTTTCTTTTTCTTTTGTGCACGTTCGTAATTCGTGCAAGCTTATTTTGTTCGTGGCAAGCGAAATAAGCAACGGTGAATATACTACATGGAGTTCTCATAGAGCTATTTTGTTTGCCCGTGACAGTATTTTAGATGGAGGAATGATTCTGCTATCAATTTCTCTCTTTTTTTGGTACAAAATCAGCTTTCATCACTCTAAAACACCCGCGAGTCAGATTTGACCCGTACCCGGTGCAAGATTCCAGGGGACCTGACTCTTTTCTGGGGCAGTGTGACCCAGAATCTGTGTAAAAAAATTCACAGAAAGACAAAAAACTGACGTAGAACCAAAGCTACAGCCCCATTTTTCTCCAGTTTCTGAGTCAGCCTGACCAAGAAATGGGTCCCTTGGACCCGGGAGTTTAAGGAGTGTAGATTCAAGCTTTTATCCCTGTAATAACAAAATAAAATACGTCTGTTTCTGTAAATGTTTATAAATTCGGTATTTTTTCAATCAATTTACCATATCACATGTGACATCACATGATCGAGCCACAGAGCTTGGAATTCCTGGAGGGCCAATTTGTACACAGCTTAATTGTATAAGTCTGATATTTTTTTGGAGATTGTATTGTCTGATTTTTCCTAACTTTTGATATAGAAAAAGGGGGCACATCTCCAAACTTCTTCAGCTATTACGTTTTCGAACTCTTGAATTGATGTGGAAATGTTGACACAAAATGTAAAGTTCTCCGTAATAACCAGTGCAGCATCTTGCCGGCCAGAAAGGCCATAGAATGTACAAGATCACTCTTTTTTGTAAAGTACAATAGATATGTAGTTCCGCCTGTGTTAAATGTATGTGTGAGGAACCCATTCCATTTAATCTCAGTTTCTGTTGCCGCGTTTTCCAAAAATAAATGCCAGAAGAAAGTACAGATCTAGATCAAAAAGCATGACTCGGTTTTTTTGTTTTTTTGTTTTGTGTTTTGTTTTTTTTACGAAAACGTGACTAGCAAGTTTAGAAACTTTCACTTGCGTTTTGTTGTTTTTGTTTCTGACGACATTGAATGGACTCTTCCCAAAAGGAAACTATCGTTGGCAAACTAAGCACTTTATATCTTGTACAAATACGCCCCGAAATAATAGTTCCGCCTTTAGCCTGGTGACTGTTAGATCAAATTTAAAAATAAGTTAAAGGTAGGGTCGTCATTTGGGGTTGGTTTCTTTTTCAACGTAATCCTGCTGACTTATAGGGAAATTTTGTCAAGTAATAAACCACAAAAAGACTGACAGGGTTTATATTTGTTTTCATTAAATAACTACGGATTTTGGTTGAACAAAAAAACAAGAAAGACGCAGTAAAAGTCACACGTGAACGTTTTTAGTCTGCCTGTTGAGAAGACAGCAAAAAAATGTCACATAATTTCATAAAGCATGTTGGATCCATTTACGTTTAAGAGCGAGGTATGAGTGCGGGTACCAACCGCATCTCTGGTCGTATTGAGGGCAGCTTTCAAATGGACATCACATAAACTTCCAAAGTCACCAGCGATCTTTGGAGATTTATTTTTTCGACTCACTTGTATGGTTTTTAACCAATGAGGGCACTGTATAACAAGTATAAGCTTTCGGATAAATACACATTTTTCTTGTCGGAGTCGTTAACAAAGTAAGACACTGCCATTGACATGTGTCAAGTTGTGTGATTCTCGACGGACCTTTCGCATTGCTCGCACCCTGCTGTAGCCGTGATTGCGCAACATCATCAACAACCTAGCCCAACCTGTGACCACATAATCTTTCTAACCAATCAAACGCCCTCAACGGCAAAATGCTTTCAAGTTTTGCCAAATCCCCAATAATGACCCTTTTTTATGCGATATTACAGACAAACTGTGAACCCAAATATCTTAACTTACTCATTAACAGTAGTCTGATATAATGTCTGCAAGGTTTACAATCGTTACTGCTTTCCCCAAAATCGCTCTAGACCATGCCTTTAAGTTTAAGTTGTACGGGAAATCTAAAACGGAGAAATGAAACCAACACTGACTTTAGTGATCCAGACTTGGTTGTTTGTGTTTGTTTTTTGTTTGTTTGCCCTTTTCGTTTTGCTGTTAAATAAACACTGTTGGTGCTTTCTATAGGCTCCTATGTTGGCGACAAAAGTAAAAGCATAAATGTTTTATGGGGCAACTAGAGTAAGACTGTTTCAATAAAAACTGAATGAGTAGAATATTATGTTGAGATTAATAATTATCGCCATAGTCTGTTATATTATATATTGATTACAAGCTTTATATAAGCTACCCATGTACAATTACTATAGTATTGTTAATGAGTTAGCGTGTCTACAACGATTTGATCGAAACAGATCTGGTTTGTTTGACAGCCAATCATGGCCATCTCCTCGGACTAAACACACATTCAATTGTGGGGGTCATTTAAAACATTGAACAATAGTCACACAAGACTCAACTGTACACCATAAAGGAATTCTTAAGAAAACGGAACAGCAGAACACAATCATGAGTATTCCCACCAATTGCATTCGAAAGGTTGCATTGGTGGTGGTGGTGGTGGTGCTGGGCGTGAGTGAGGGGACTAGGGATAGTATGAAGGTACAATCTTCACTTCTTGATCCCCCTCATATTATACTAATTATTGGACAAGTCTCGCGAGTATTCGATTATTGTTGAAACCCTTCGGGTTTCCAAAGAATTAATCGCTCAGCTATAAACGTGTGAAAAGAAAACAAAGTCGCATACTTCAATTAGTGGCGTAAGCAGAATTGTTCTTCTTCTTCTTCTTCTTTTTTTTGGGGTGGGGGGGGGGTTGGGGGTGAGCAGGGGAAAATACATAGTAAGGCTATTGTATTAAACATTACATTTTTGTCATTTTTCGGTCGCAAAATCTTTTGCAAGTTTATAATCTCTCACTGGAGGAAATAATAATGTAAAGATGTGCGTGTTATTTGAAATGTGTTTATAACCAAAAAGGCTGCAGCAATAACGTCATTTTTACAAACAAAGTACCAATTATATGTAACTCACTTCACACTACGTCATGAATTAACATCAACGGTTGTATTTTTGTAGATCGGGGTTGAGAAAGTGAAGGTCAGTGTACACGCGGTAGTAGCTTTTCCTTAAACTTGTGTCACTCAACTTGCACAATGTACGTGCCTTATCATGTGGCAGCCCGAGTGCATATTTTTTCTTCTGATGATTCCTGACCTCTAAATGATTATGTCAAAGAGTCAGGGAGCACGAATTTTAAGGTCAATAACGTATACTGTACACACGCATATAATGATGACGTATACACACGGAACCGGTGGGGCTATACAGGCAAAGCTTATAACTAACTCTGCAGACGATCACATGGTGTTCGCCTTCTAATTTTGTTTGTTTGAGTTGGCTTAATAATAGTCTTTTTTTAAATCTCCCAAAACGGTGGCTCTCACAACTCACACCTTCGAACTGCTCGACATAAAACTTCAATCGTTGTAAAAAGTCATGTCAGTTTGTCTTAAAGTCTCATGAGTGAATCAACATGTAATATTGATTACCTTTGTCATCATATATTTCCGTACCACCACAGTGCTTGTAGTTTAAAACAATCTATGAAGGTTCCAACTGTCTATTCATACTGATGTCTGTTTTTCTTATTTGCTTAAAGGTCCGTCTAACAGCACAGTGATCAACTCACACATTTCCTTCAGTCTGAGTGTTTTCTCACATACTGTTGTTCTGCCTGGCAATTAAAAAGATGAACCATTTTGATCACGCTTAGAGTATACTGTTTTGCTCAGCATCAATCCGCAGGTGTGATTCGAACCATAGGCCCCAGTATTCCAGGGCAGAAATATCTAACCGCATCTTGAGGTCAGTTCGAACCACACGATTATTGAGTCTGTCTCCAATAAAGGAACACTAAGTTTCGAAATCGGAACTATCACTGGCTCTGTTGCTCTTCAATTGCTCGCTCGAACCATAGACGTTTCCCACCTCTCCTAAAGCCCACAAACGCAATTTAAATCCCAGCTCGGGATGAAATTCCCACCCGTACAAGATCCAATTAAAATGCGATGGTAAATGAGTACAAAGTTTTACCTGATATTAAAACGGTTTATATAGAGAACTGTGGATAATATAGTCGTTTTTGTCGCGGTGCATGCTCCCAAGCGATTATACTGCTCTCGCGATAATTGCTAGCCCCTGACTACGGCCCCAGGCAGTAGTCTCGCGGAGAGCAGTTTTTTTCGCGAGAGTATAGTTTCACCGAGAGACGTTAACTATATCACCACAACTAACATTTAGCGACTTGTCCACAAGTCTATTATTGAGAGATGCATATCCTTAACCGCTGATCTGGTGGTGTACAAGGACATGTTTACTTCCGTCTCTTTGCTGGCAAAAGTATACTGTACATTGTTGTATCAACAACTCCAATCCTGTTCTTTGTTGCAAAGTGGAGGCGGAGCCAATACAATGAACTAAACATGCATCTGATTAGAATTGAGTAAACAGTTCCCATGAATTTAATTGTAATTTTAAGGTTGCCGTGTCAATACATTGTGTACAATTTAAACTTTAAACTTTGAACTGGACAGTTTTTGTACGAATTTGCACACCCACACATATCAGTAAATTGTTGCGTGAGTAGATTAGGACAGGGACACTTGTATGCAAACAGTTAATATTAAACCTTGTAATGTTAAACCTTCTAATGTTAAACTTTTTTCTGTAAATGACATTTACTAATTTCTCGTGAATATGGGTATCTTCAGCAAACTTCAACCAATCAACCAAGCAACAAATTAATCGCCCATTTAGTCAATCGTTCAACCAATTAAATTATCATTATCTAATTATTTACAGTATAGCTTCTTCTCTTTTCATCCTTCACCTCTATTTGTTTCTAGTTATGATTTACCTCCTTGTTCTGTCTGAGCTCGTTATAACAAAGACGTGTTGGCTTTGTTTGGACCCCTGTCTGTCCTGTACGATTTATTGTGACTTAACTTCTGTTTTAGAGGTCAAGTATCCTGTTTTATAAAGGTATTACTCCTCAAGACATGAATCTCCAAGGAGCACAAAATGGCGCGAAGTTTCTTTGTGTGTCTTGTCATTTCACATTATTAGTTAAAGTGAAAAACTATTTGTGCAAGTTGCGTAAATACAAACTACAAAATTCATAATATTTCTAACAAACACGTTTTGTTTAAAAATACCTTTGCAAGCTTACTCTTAGTCTTATGGGAAAAATACATATGTATCACTCTAAATGTTGATTTGTTATCAAAAGTGTTCCGACTACAGCAATGACGTCATATTTACAAGACAT
>CM021532.1:6291438-6305921 GCA_010994315.2 Pisaster ochraceus
AAAAAAAAAAAAAAAACCCTAGATCGAAAAAATGCACAAATCAATGGTGTGACACACTTAAAATCCCCATTATTATATATTTGCTACTTACATTTCACACATTTCTACACCTTTTGTTTTAAAGTAAGATCTAAAACTTGTACTGCATTTTTGTTTTTGTTTTTTAGCTTTAACCTTCGATAATTTGCATAATTTTGTGCCAGTTTACATTGCATAAGCCATTGTTTTCTTATCTATTTCATACACTCTTTTTACATTTCTTAAACTAAGCTGCACGGTGTTTTTTTATAAACGTACCATATTAACGGAAAACTTTGGGGGTTTTGTGTTTTTGTTTTTACCGAAAAGACTACCCTGTTATACATCAAACAGTAAATAATGCAAGAAGCTTGTGACAAATGTAGGAAGGAGCTGTCGTCAATTTTATGGAAAGCAGCCTCGTACCATATCTCTACTTCCTAGCAGTGTGGGACAACAAAATGGCGCGAAGTTTCATATTTTTGTCTGGAGTTTTCACTTACAAACATTTAATTGAAGTATTAATCGTATAAGATTGCCCAGTCAACCGGATTAAAAACTTACTACATCAGTCACAGAGCACGTCACATGCATTCCCATTCACCTTTGCAAGTTGACACTCAGTCGCAAAATGAACAAGACAGATACATGCGTGTTGAAGGGTCACATTGCCTTTGGATTTGAAGCTTTGGGCTTTTCACATATTTCGTTTTAAAGCTACTATAGTGGTTGAGAATATGTTTTAAAAAGTTATATTTAATTATTCACCCAGATATCCAATTTTAAAATGAGGTTAGAGGTCATGAGGTCATTTTCCCCAACTCTCATGAGGTCTTTATCTATTGGAAAAACAGTACATCACCAAATTGTATTTGTCATTTTCCTTCCTCTAATAGAAACATTGGTTTATAATCAAAAAGTGTATCAGCTGCAGCAATGAAGTCATATTTACAAAACTACAAAAAAAAATAATATTCAACGGGAGACTGTGGAATATCAGGTGGCGTCAGACTCTCAGGTAGATTGGATCATTTGTTTGGATCATGCATGGTACACAATTCCAGGAATAAGAATCTAAAGCATTGTTCACAATGAGGTTTGGAAACACAATATCCGTGTGTGTGTCGGAGCATCCTGTTGACTTGGTACACAGCGGAACGCGGTAGGCTTCCTTTAAACTGGTCCTATTTTGTTTCCAACTGTACAGTGTAGTAATTATTGTTTTACTGATTATGGAAAAGTTATTCAAATGGATTTGTCTGAACAATGTACCTATAGCATCATCGTTAAGCAGCCATTCCTGACTTTTAATTTGTATATCACGGAGTCGGGGAACACTACCTAACTGGTTGTGTCGTAATCTGCAAAAGTGGGAATTTGTACCAAAGTTAAATCTTGTTTGTCTGAACAAGTTATTAGAACTAAACTACAGTATATCAATGTTAAGGTTTTGCTTCAGTTTTTTTGTAGAACAAAATGAGTTTGCCGCTGCGGCTAACAGAAACACTATTTGTTATCAACTAAATGTTGGTAGTCGTCGACCTCCATGGTTGAAAGAGCGCCCTCCTTCAATGCACTCCCTTCCTTTCTGTCCAAGTGGTCATAGGGGGACGTGTCATCACTATCGGCAAAAAAACCGGGGTTCGAGATTATTGCTGCCTCGTAACCGGAGTGTTTCTTTTGAGATTTAGACTCCGTGGTTCGAACCAATGGGGTGTAAGTGTCATCGTCACAACTTGTGGGCTGTGCCTCTGTCGGCGAGGTTGCTTCATGACTCTCTGAAGTGGGTATCTTTGCATCTTCGTATCCGGATTGCTCCACGGGGGACTTTGGGGCTGCAGCTTGGATCAGTGGAAAGTATGTACCGTCGTCTCCATTGGAGAGACCCTCGGTTGGTAACTCGATCGGGGACGTCACGTCGCCTTCGTTGGCCGAAGTGGGTGACTCAACCTCGTCTCCAAAGTGTTCTTTTACAGACTTCGGGTTTCCAGTTGGTACCAATGGAGTGTAATCTTCATTGCTTACCTCTTTTGACTGAACCCCTGATGACGAGTCAGTTACTTCGACCTTATCCGCGTGTCCTCCTTCTCTTTCACTTCCCACTTCAGCACCCTCATTGTCCCTGTTGAGCACAAAGTATGGATGGTCTTTGGCATCGTCCGTAGATGTGTCAAGTTCCTTGGTAGCTGGTCTTTGCCCGTCTAAGACAGAGTGGTGGATCCCTACTCTGTAACCACCCTCGCCTACAGAGTAGTAGGTGTGGTCATCCTGATTTGAATATTCCTCACCAGACTTCGCTGGCCTGTGGTCATATGCGTACGAATACTCCGTGCTAGTGCCGGGTACCGGTAGGTCTGGCAGCTTTGCTCTCGATGCATCTGTTATAATACGAAAAAACGACTTGAACATTAATAAACATATAATTTATCGTGACCTTAATTGACAGCGTTAACAGTTTGATTAGATGCTTTTTCGTTGATATTAGACCAAGAAAAGGAGTGCTTTGAACAAAACAAACAAATAAAGCAAATTCGATGGGAATTTGACCAACATTACTTACTCCTTGCTCCCATCTGGACACTTGAAAAATCAGCAGGTTTACTATAACAAAAAAATAAACAAACCACTGTTATCAACTTAAGGTGTTACATGTCCTCAGTCTTTCCTAAAACAACTTGTTGGAGCGCCTTCTCTTAAACTACACCACACTCCAGAACGATCTCGCATTCTAGCGCCTATCCAAAGCAATGGGATGGGCTGATGTACCAGAACACTCATTGGTTCATTTTCCGTGACCTAAACCCTGGTCACTTCGTCCTGTTTGCAAAGGGCTCTACCACTATCAAATGAAGCTTTATTTTCTAACCCGTGGCGTAACCAGCAAGGGTGGCGGGTGCAGGAGCCCCGTCACCCACACCCTCCTTCTATTCACAAACCCTACGGTATTCTAATTCGGGTTTGGGTTGTTATTTCACCTGGTCAGTGTAAAAGTCGAAGTGTCGTCAGTTTATTTGAAATTATGTTCTCATTAAAGTTCGTCTTAATTTGCAAATCACAAGTTTCTTTCCCTCTGTGCAGTTGAGTTTAATGTAGTTTCTCAACTGTCCTTGTTTTAGAAAATTGATACTTTCCCATACCCTTTCCTAAAGACTCCCCTCTACTGATCCGAAATCACTTTTATTGACCCAAGTGTCTGTTGTTTGCGAACGGAAATGTGGAAGATGAGATGAAAGAAACTTACGCCGTCCGCTTCAAGACAGACGGTAGTCTTCCCTGTCTGCGAAGATAAAGCACCACGGCAACGATGATCACCAAGAGGAGTAGAAGAGCGAACAGAGATCCAAGAACAATAGCTTCCACGTTGGTTTCATTGTTGATCGGTTGGTTGGTAGTGGTGGCTTGTGCTGTAGGGTCAGGGTCTTTTCGCATACATCTTAAACAATTACCCAAAAAATACCGTCTGAATACATCTAGCATCTGTTAAATTTTATAAAACGATTGCTTTCAGAGACGCTCAACGATGACTGACAAATGATATTCAAGACGAGCATCAATTTAATCAAAAAGGAAACTGCCTGTTTTTGCCGTAATGCAACAATTCATACAAACCCATTGTTAAAGCTCACACACGAACTGTCCAAATTACTAAGATCGCATAAAGCACGTGGAAAACGTTGGTTATTGTTAAAGACCGTAATACATACAATAACAAACCTGTGAACCTTTTAAGCTCAATTGATCATCAGAGACACACACACAAATAGTGAAATACAAAAACACCCTTCTGTTATGTTTTCATTGTTTCCAAGCAGCGAGTTTTCGTCCAAAACACGTTTTTGTGATCACAACTAAACGGTTTACTCACATCTAAAGAAAACTATAAATAGCATTTCAAGCAGATTTTTTTTTATTTGGGGGGGTCACCACACTGCAAAAACGGGGGTCTTAAAATTGACACCCTATAGATACCAAAAAATAATCAAAAAGATTGTTGATTCTTTCTTCGGTATCTATATGTAACATGTGACAACAGCTATGGTGTCAGCTTTAACACCCCATTCTTGCAGCGTATGATCATCTTGTGTACCATCATGTTAAAGTTATGTGCGAATCTGCAAGTACTTTTACGTTCAATCTTACGAATGGTTGGCATACCCTTTTGCTGTAACTAGCTTTATGAAATTGGGCCCTTGCCCACATTGTTACCTGGTATACGATATTTTCTGTTCTTGGCAGACACAGAATCGTCGAGATGTATTAGTGCGGTAAACGCACGTTCCTCTTCCGTCCCTATACTCGCAAACGGTTGCATCGTTGTAACCACAAATCCTATTCTGGTTATTTTTGCAGTCCGGATCTACAAGAGATAAGAGACAGAAACCAGCAATATCATCATCAATGTAATGTTGTGCAATGGTTATCATGATCGTAGAATTATGTCGTCGTAGTTTGGACTTGAGATTCACACAGATTGCAGTCGTCAGTGCACTGCAAAAAACTGGGTGTTAGAGATACAAAAAGATTCTCCCTCGGGTACCTACATCAAGTGACAACACCAATGCTCTCAATTATTGCGAGAGTTCAGATTATATTCACATCATATCATAAAGATGTTTCTGATGAAATATGCGACAATACAAGACATCACAATTAATATTTGCATAAAAACCACAGTCTAAGAAATACTTTTTGAATCTCGATATATCAATATATTGTCGCTTATTTTCTTTACATAGATAATAGGTTTTTTTTATATGAAAACGCCCCCAAACTAAGCCAGTGTAATTAACACTGTCAGACAGCACTACATTTTCACACATTAACCGTGTTAGCACACGTCTCCCTAATAAATAACATAACTATTTGAGGGGGGTGGGGGGTCAGGAATATTTCAATCCGACTTTTCAGTCCAACAACAAATCATAAATTTGACTCCTTAAAATGTCAGCTATTTCATTTTGTGAGAAATGTCTGTTTATTTCCGAACTCAAGTCACTCCTTCAAGTATATCATGTAGTCGTGTGCGACAAGTTTGTGTCGTTGCCAGATGACGTCATCAGTTCTGGCCCATTCCAGCTTGCGTACGGTCGACTTTACGGACATATATTATTATTGACGTGAAAATAGTAAGTTGGATCTGCAAGCGTAATTTTTTACGTGACGCCCTCGTAAATTGTTTCAAACGCTAACGATGGCGTTCATTTACGCGTAGCAGTACGTGAATGTGGGATTCCGGCTGCGGCGAGTGTAGTGTGGTCAATTGAAGCGGGCTTGCTTGTGTAAAATAGCCTAAGACAAAGCTACATGTAAACTTACCTTGTGTCGTTTTCCAGCAGTTAATTGAGCAGTTGCGAATCTGCTGGCATAGCCTTTTTGGGGACGTTTTCGATCCACTATTGCCAGGCGATTCTTGGCATCCAGACCAATTTTTTCTACTATTAGACATTAAGGTTGTTTTAATCATTCAAAATATTTGGATATAGCATCATAGGTATACCGGTGTAATTGCCTTAAGTTTATTCGTGACTTTTCGTTTACAAAGTATCAAATATCTGAAAAAAGAATATAATTTTCCCAGAATTTTTATTTTTTTATTTTTTCTGCACTAGTTCGTTTACCGAATCCTGTTTTGCACAATTTCATCCTGATATTGTTATGATTCACGTCACTTATTAAAAAATAAACAATCAACACACTTGCATTCTTTTGTTTTGGTCTTTTGTTCTCTCATAAAAGTCGTTTATGGCCAAAAAGGGGGTTCGAACCCCGTAGTGGCCGGTCGTGTCTCTCATATGCTCCAGAGACTGAAACACTTCGTCAGAATGCTTTGTCCTATAAATCTGACTTTAAAGGGAAACAAGACTATTTATCTTGTATCGTAAGAAGCATTAGGCCACGTGTACAACATTCAAACTCACTTGTGGTGGTTGAGTAGAGTTTGCCACGTTGTTGGCAGGTTCACAGCAAGCACCTCAAGTAATTAATGTTTGGGAATTTTTGGGTGATGTTGGTTGTTTTGTTTTTGTTTTTTACAAATACAAATTATTTCAAAGTTATTTTCTCGTGAGAAAACTCACACACAGAAGTATGTAAACACCCGCAATCGGGGACCTCCTGTTGTCCCTCTTTTGTTTTGGACTCTTTTGTTTTTGGCAAAAGCTCCCATTGGTTTTGTGCACAATTTCCAACTGGGGACCTTCGCCCAGCTGGGGACCCTGTTATTGTCTCTTTTGTTATAGGTCCCAGGTTTGAATGTGTAAACCTGCCCACGTGCAGCCACAATAGGTCAGAAATGCTCCCACGCCATTCTGGCAATAGGTCTGCGAACCCTCATAAAAAGTGTCATGATTAAAACGGCAAACAATGTATTATGATAAGCATCCAAACAAATTACACTTGGCCCACGACAGTCTTACCCTCCAGTACAGAAATGTTCCTTCATCTGTGGAAGAAAATTCTGCAATGTCTCTGGAAGCGTCCGCTGTGCTGTACAAATACCAAGTCGTGCATGAGCACAACACATCACCACGATGAACACTTTCAAACTTAGTGCGACTGTCCTCGGTCCGAGTCCCGTTTGTGCCGTCCACGCCATGGTCACAACACCTCGGCGATGTCTTTTCTTTCTAGACCGGTTTACACCACTTGCTGATAATAACTATTATACTGTGTCCTCCACATGAAGTATTAATGTACTACGTCTAATAGTGTGACTTAACACACACACAGCTTTGCAGGGTAGTACTGTTTCCTTATTCGGCTATGAGTTCACTATTAAACAGAGGATCGCGCGAGGTGAAATCGAGGTTTCAAAGGCTTCATGCCTGAAGCCTTTCTTAGATTTAAGTTGTTAGTGAAAAATTATATCTTTCTCTGAAAGTACACTTCAAAGGGTGTCTTCTCTAACAATATGTTATAATCAACAGCTCTCGGTGCTTTTTACCAAGTAACGTTTCATGTTCATAACTTTTTGGAGTTACTACCAAAGATATACCCTCCGTGTTCCTGTTGTAAAACCAAACACTTTATTTCGTGTACATAACGTGTACGGAAGCCCATTAGTGCCACGTTGTGTTTCTCTTTCCGTGTGGTAGGGTTTCTCTTTCACGTGGTTCCGTGTGGTGACTGGCACTGGCAGGTCGTATTTGAAGATGACATTTCAGAAATAGTTTAGAAAGAAAGCCTACCTTGCTGTCTCAGATGTGTGGGGTTTTTTTTCTCCTGGACTGCAAGCTGGTAATGCACAAAATCACCCTGCGAAATCCCCCCGCCAGTTTGTAAAATGATATCGAAAAGAAAGTGAAAAATGCAAACGGCTGCTGCGGTAATTAGTTAGAATCTCCCCAAAACCTACTGAAATTGAATGTGCACGTTTGTACATTTTTCCAATGTATGCTGTCTGCCTGATTACACAATCTTTTGATGGCCTGGTTGTGGTAACTTGCCATTGGTCTCCCTATTAGTCAATATCTTTGTTCGGGGGTGCCATGTCTGAAGCCATACAACCGTAAGCTGCCGTGTAGCCAGGGATCACACCCAAGTTGTACGATACAACCTGGGAAGCGGCAGCCACGGGATCACCTTAAGGGGATGCGACTTTTCAATACGGGTTGACAAGCATGTTCGAGTGGTGGGGGGGGGGGGCTGTTAGGGTTATGAGCCTACACATTTGGCTATCCCAGACCATGCCAGGTTTCCACATTTTTCAACATTTGTCATCATTTTGGGATCAGCTTAAGGTTCTTACATAAATTGCCGTAACTTAGTTTCCGTTCAAATCCGCCAAACAGTCTATGAAAGCGGGAAAATTTAAAATAGTTTAATTGTTTGTGTTAGGTCGTCCCATTTTTACAAGAACATTTTCTGATCCGCGAAAAATGGGAATGTCCAATGTCACTTCTCGGGCTTCGCACATTTTGCCCTCGAATTGTTCAACTAATTCCTTTTAGATGTCCTTGTACACATTTCTTGAACCTGTTAAAATGGTACATCATAAAATATTTGCAATTTCTTCTCGTAAGTGTGAAATTAAATTTAATTATGGGTCAAAGGTCAGCTGTGCGCCCAATAAACCGGCACTTCTGCCACTGAAAGTCGCAGGATTACAAATAGATTGGTACTACTAAGTTCACCTGAAATCAATTCAATATGATTGTTACTGTAGTGATACGGGGTTCCAGACTGCTAGCTAGCAGAAAAACCATTTATCCAGTCGTGACAGAGGCCTACACGAATCATATACGATAATTTGCTGTTGTACATCGGGAAATAAACCGAGTGAAACGTTTGGTCTAAAAGTTAATTCAAACGAAGGTCATTATTATTAGCTCCAGAACTCAGTTTAAGGAAAGGTGGTGTGCTTCTTCCCCGAGTTCCTGTACGCACGTATTTTGCACGGGTTATCGCTAGAGCTAAACCAGGCACCCGGTCTTTCGGGAAAAAGCTTCGTGTCCAAAGTTAATGGGATATGCAAAACACAGAATCAAAACACTTTTGAGAGCGAAAAATGTGCCTTTCAGTTCATCACAATGACCCTAGAATTATAATTTAACAAGAAACCGAAGGTTGTCGGGATTTATTTCGACTGTTTTGGGAGTTCTATGCTTTGTGTGAGTATGAAAACTCATTGTAGTCGCAAAGTGAATAGTCACAAAAGATGACACGAATAGTGCGAAAGGACAATGTTTTCCTGGACCTACTTCCGCTTTCCATATTACCATCTACGCCTTTTTATTTTGTGTCATGATACGTAGGTCTTTGTCTGACGAGGGTTTTTGTAAGAGTAAAAATATTAACGATTGAGAAGGCTCGATGCTTATGATAATAATAATAATAATAATAATAATAATAATAATAATAATAATAATTTCTTGTGTTGCTAGATTTGAAAAAATATTTGATTCGCCAAGGTGTGTTTACTCTTTCTATAACATACTTTGAGAAAGCCCATGGACCCATGTCACTTCGCTTGACGTCATCACCACAATAAATCTTGATTATGCAGTTTTGGCAAGTCGATTCGCTACCGGGTGCTGTCCTGGGTCCGATTTGCTTGGCTCTGCTTACCGTAAACAAAGAATCTGCGCTTACGGAAGCAGGGAATTCCGCGCTTACGTCAACCGTATTTCGCGGGTTAGCAGGGAATTTTTGCTTGTGCGCGTGCGTACTCTACATTACTAGGCATTCTTTGCTTATACACAGCTAGCCCAGAAATTCGGCGCTTGCACAGTAAAGCGGAGAATGGCAACCGTAAGCGCAGAATTTGACGGTAAGCAGAGCCATGAAATTGGGCTCTGTTCTTAAGTGTGACGTAATTCCACTGCAAGCCACGTCCATTCAACACAAACTGGCTCCAAATTACAAGAATACCCTTGGAGTTACATTGAGCTAGTATTTCTTTTGTGGTTTATATCAAAAGTTGGAATTGGCTTTTACATACGATATGCAAAGACTCGATGTCTTCTAAGTGTTAGAAGTTTCTGTCATAAGAAATACTTTTGAATGACGCAATGTGTGAGTTTGTGTCGGTTAGCGCATGCTTGTCGTATGATTTGTGACGGTCGTTTTGTTAACGTAGTCGCCGTTATCACAACACGAATTACTGGAGAAGAAAAATCTGTATCAACCAAACATTTGGATCAAAACGAGCGTCTTGGTGCTTTTTGGCATTTAAGACTTGCCCACATTTGTTATTTCTCTCTCCCCCCTCCCCCTCCCCCTCCCCTCTCTCTCTCTCTTTCTCCCTCTCCCCTTCCCCCCTCCCTATCCCCCCTCCCTATCCCCCCTCTCTCTCTCTCTCTCTCTCTTGTGACCGTGTTTTTGAATATCCAAGTTTAATATGTAACACACGTGCACAATGTTAAGCAAACTGTGACTTAGACTTTTCTCAGGTCTCCCCGTATTTTAATGGTGGACATATTCTCGAACGGTAATCGCTGAACGTGTTCAAAGGTGAGAAGTCGATCCTACTCCCAGTATGGCAGAACTTGGGCACACAGTACAAGGGGTGAACACATATTATTCGAAAAAAAAGGTTTAGGAAACAATTCAAAGAATTATATTCTACATACTGAAAGAAGCAATGTTTTTTACAAATAAATGTTGTTGTAATTAAATACTACTTGATTGTTACATGTAACATAATCTATATAACCTTTCTTTTTTCTTCAATAAGCTCTAACATAGACTTGCAGTTTAATCGCACACTGATGATTCATGGTAAAGAACAGCAGTGTACAAACCAAAAGGAGGAAATGTGAACAAAATTTATACTTTCAAAACAACCAGTACTTGGAAATCATACGGCACAAACAGATAATGATACCAAATGAGGCCACCCGGGGTAGAGTGACAGTTTTCAAGAATTATCTCCGGAAAGAAACGGCTGTAAATGGGAATGACATGTGAGCCCAACACCGTCCCAAATAGTCCAAACACATCCTATATAACAGGATGCTGTCTGAATTCAAATAACAATATTGGTTTCTCTTTGGAAACAGACATTGTTATTCTATTTTGTTTTGCAAGTCGAAACACTGATTGTTGGCTCAGGTTGGACGAGTGGTTTCTTTCCCTGCCTTTACCTCCCTGGACCTCGGTTCGAATCCCACCTCAGACTTCATTACATGGGGAATTGGGGCTTTCACTCCCTACCTGATTGCGTGGGGTTTCCCCATTTGGGGTTTGCTCCCGCATTTTCAATGAGAGCACATTAAACATTCTTCTATTCAACATCCTGCCTGTTGTTGGCGTTTGCACTGTTGAGAAGGGTCCTTTCCGTGCAAGTCTCGCGCGTATGCAAACATTTTGGGGCCACCTTGGTCCCGTGACGTTGCTTTTAACACGTAAAGAAAACAAACTCGCGTGATTTAAATGCAATGTTCGAATACGTGCGAGACTTGCACAGTCATTCGTGATACGATCTACCGCAGATAACTACTTTCTTTACTGTGTACGGACAAGGAAATAAAAGGTCAAGGGAACACATTAACTTCTCGAGGCCATGACATTAATGTGGCAGTTTTACACGATTAACATTGCAACGCCGCACCGCTGTTATACTGCACGACTGCCACTTGTTTACTGCAGCGTGTAAAGGAGACCGTTAGGAATTAGAAAACGTGTATACCTCATTTGTAATGCTGATTGCTGGTGCCATACTTTTTTCAAATCTAGTATAACCTTTTCAGGCGTTTTATAGACTGAGATAGTTTGGCCAAAAAAAAGATATAAATCGTATTAATGTATTTGTTAATTAATGTTATGTTTGTACACTGTGTAACTGCAGTATTTTGTGTACATAAGCCTATTTATAGTGTTTTCTAACTGGAGATTCCGAGTCCATAGGTCATACTGCCTAAAGGGTCATAGACCAAGTCAATCGGGCCTGTCTGAGGATAAAACTTAAAGCGTTTCACCTGTTTTTGCTATTAAAAAAACTGAACGAGTAATTAACTAAAACGTGTTTTCGGTCTACTGGCTGCAGTACCTTACATAGTGAATAAAACAACACATAGAAAACATTATATGTACACGCACACAGCAGCAAACGATCGAAAAGTTCCTGCTGAAGGTTGAAGCTGACAAACACGTCACTTCGGATCTTGTATGTACTATAGCAAACCTGACTGTACTGTCTGCTGATTCCCGTAATTTAAACATATGGTACCAGACAGGCTGGTTTCCTATGCAGCTTCAGTCTGGTTATGGTTCTCTGATTGGGAGACCAAAATGGCCCGCACCGTGACTAAATTTAAACTTATATGAAAGCTACAATGATTTATATTTCTTTGCATTTTCAATAAAATGTCACACACCACAAGATTAGTAACCATACTTTTGCTAATGGGATTTGGTTCGAAACTAAATTGTACTGCACGGCAGTAGCTAAATGATAGGACAAGTTCTTTCAGAACAAGGCAAGTTTTGGTTCTTATCAGCGCTAAACTATACGCAGCGAAAGCAGAAAATATAATCAGGTGTTACCACAAAACCTATCGGCACTCCACCATGCAATGCCCCAAGGCATCGTGTCGTAACCTGCGACCAACCTATAATGCTTGGAATGTCCTCACATAATTATTATGATTCGAAACTAATAACCGTGTAGAGAAAATGCTAACTGTTATTCAAGTTTTAATTTATAAAGTAAAGATGCAAGTTTCATTCCATTTATTAATTTCAGATGTTATTATTCATCATGTTGTAAAAAAAACCATTAAATTCCATAGGCTTCCTCACGCAATGGGTGGTACCCACTCTTTGAATAATTTGATATGGAAGATTCGGTTTCTGTCTCGAAACCTGCTAGTTTGCTGAAATCTGTTTGCAGTTTCGTTCATGATGTATTTACATAAGAAACCCTGCATTATGGCTTCTTAAGCTCAAACAGCGCCCTCACTAAGGAAGATCCACTATTGGCTACGACTTGTGCGTAGTGCGTACAGGTCCTATTGTATTCGTTTGTGCACGTTTCTGTTGCATGACCCCAGCAAGAGTGCGGTCTCTGCAAAGGGGTCTAATAAGTCTACGTGGTAGGACATGATGTACCCTTTTCCAAAAAACCAATCATATATCACACTTTCAAATGTTGGTAGCTGTCGTTTTTATTTTGTCCCGAAAGGGCGCCATCGTGTATCGCCTTATTCGAACCCCTCACTAAGTGGTCGTAGTGGGTTGTTCGCTCGGCGCCGACGGTGTTTGGACTGAGGCATGAGCAACCGGGGGGTTGGAACTCACTTTGCTCATTTTTGGAAGGTTGCATCACCCCTGCAACCTCGTATCCATCGGACTGTTCATTTGGGGACTTGTGATCTGTATTATTTGGAATGAGCGGAAAATATGTATTGTTGTCTCCCTTTTGCGTGATAACCTCTGTCGACGAGGACGCCACATCCCCGTCGTGAGGCACAGCAGCAACCTCGTACCCAGAGGCTTCATTTTGTGTATTTTGCTCCTCGGTTGGGATCAGTGCAAAGTAAGCATTGTCGATGCCCTCGATTGAGCGAACCCCTGATGACGAGTCAGTCTCCTCAACTACGGCACCGATGGTTCTTTCATCTTCACCCGTCACTTCATCGTCCTCTTCTTTTACCGGTACTTCTTGGCCTTGAGTTTCTTTAACGTCCTCAGTAACCCCACCCTTCTCGGCGGATGAAGTCTTTCTTGGCTCACTCTTGAAATAGTGGGAGCTCCCCTCTCCGTCGTCTACATAATCGTATGTGTGGATTTCTGTACTTTGATTCGTCAACAGGTGGTCGTACGCGTATGAGTATTCAACACTGCCAGATAGTGTGGGTGGTTCGGCTAACTGCGCTCTGTTCGAACCTAAATCAAGCACGGTCCAAAACAACACCCAAAATGACTTTCGATTACTAAATAATTAAAATCATACTTTGACATTTTGTTTTACGATAACATTGGACGGAATTCACTACATGACCCAATTGTTGCTCGCCGAAAGGCAAATCGCGGAGTTAAACTTGCGCCATGTTTTATTGTAACAAACAAATCCAACAGCAGTGTATCGGGTTGGCTCATGGTGGCTGAAGCTGACAAGGCATATCCGGTGATCTGGCCCAAGCTGTAGCCGTTGTCTAATGCCGTGTATATAATAAAATACGATTGCTCATAATTATAGTATACACAAATCAGTTATTATTCACGGTTTGATTTCCACACAAGTTTCCCGCCACAATTTATTTTTCTTACTTCTCTTGTATACAGACAATAAAGGAATACTTTGATTTTGAGACTTCAGTCTCTTAAGTTTCTTTCTAAACATAATGTTCACTGAGTGAGTGTTAAAGTTGCGGCTACGGCTACGGCTTCGGCTGAATCAATACATCAACACGCGTTGCGTTGCAGCATATAAGCCAAAACCGCATAGGCGGCTACAGCAAGTGCTACTACTGTTGCTAAGGACGTCGTATATACTTCAACCCATGATGACGTGGAAATCGATATGCAGCCTGTGGTTGATATTAGCGAAAACGCTTAGCAACAGCCGCAGCCGCAACCCGCCTATTCAGATACGTTCCTATTACACTAGTTAGCCATAAACGGATGGAAACAAGTATGACTTTCAATTGGTGAATCCGACTTGAGTTTTATTGATATCGGTACTTACCATTGGTTGCCAATTCGACATCTGAAGAGACCCTGTGGTAAAGCATCAATACCAGGGAGTAAATTAGGTTTTTCTAACAATCGTTCTTTCCTTCAGCTGTTTTGCTCACGGTAGAGTGTAATTTTGCATTGTTTATATTTTTAAAAAAATAAGTAGATTGTTGTTTTGACTTTTGAAGGCTCAGGAATTGATTGTCGTTTTGACACTGCAATGTTGTAATGATGTTGTTGATGAAGGAGACAAAATATAAGCTTCTCTGAGCCAATATAGGGCACGTTACTGTTTTGTTTATTTACTTTTCCTCTATTTTAATATTTTATTTATTTATTTTTTTATT
>CM021532.1:6391700-6405050 GCA_010994315.2 Pisaster ochraceus
CCAGCAACACGTGACCAAAGAAAACTGACTGGTCCCTCCATGTTGCAACTTTCTCAATGTACAGCTCTGGTCTGTATCTGCTTTGAGCACCCTCTATGTCAGCTTTGGACTTAGGATATCAACACAAGAATTAACTCCCTTGTGTTATGTACTAGGGTCCATCCTCATGCTTGCAAAATCCAGCACCAGTGCAGTAACTCGGCACCCAACTCTGATTATGGTGGTACGCCTGATCCCTATGAAAAAAGCATGATCAGTTCTAAAGTTGTGTTTCAAACAGAGCTGAACAGTCTTTGGCACTTTCATTGAATTCATCAAGGTCTCCAGCATCACATTTCTGGTCCATTAAGGGACATCTGAGTAGGTGATCCATGGTTTGTGGTTCAGAACCGCATATGCAGGTCACATCCTGCCGTTTATTGCCATGTTTTTAGGCGCTGCAGATAACTTGAAATGTATCATTCTCCGTACAAAGTTTGTTAACCAGTGTTAACATGGGTAACTTTGGAAAATGTCTAGGTACAGGACATCACCCCTACCTTGCCATTTTTTTGTTTGAGTGGACATTTGAAAAAATTGCAGTCATTTGCAGCTGCTATGGTCTGTAACAGGTGTAACTTTCAAGAAAAATGGTCCCAGAAAACTCTTCTCTGTTGCATCTTTCAGATTACGACACGGACGAATCAGTCAACTACAAGCTCCGACAGAGCTACAATAACTTCACCACGATGGGGGCAGACGCCCGCATCCTGAGCGGCTCCCAGGACGAGACCAAAGACGATGAGGAAGACGGGGACCAAGAGACCCAGGAGGACTTCCACGCCCTCCTGGTCAAGGCCTGGGAGAGCAAGGTGTTCCCCGTCATCAGGAGACGGTTCAGGAACGAGGCGGAGAGGCGGTCAGGGCTGGAGCAGATCAAGGGGGCTCTGCAGCTGGGTAAGTTGAAGCTTTTCCAGTCTCCCCTATACTTTTTAAGGGCATGATATCCTTCCTACTTTAGTCTACTTTCTAATACGTTTGCCCTCATTGAAGTTGTCCTACTTTTTCCAAGGGCTTAATACCATGTCTTCTTTTAGATCAGGCCTTGACTTAACCATGGCAAGCCAGCAATTGACCATGTTTTTGACCGCATGGGGGCACTTTTCAACAACAGCGATCTATCATATTGCAATTACAGTTTTGTCTTTTTTTTAAACTTCCTGTGTGTTGTTTTCTTCTATCAGTGGCCAAATTTTTACAAAATGGTTATAATGAAAATATTTTTTAAAACACACAAAACAAAACTTCAAGAAATCCTGTTTGCTTGTTTTACAGCACGTGAATTTACGTGAATTTGGTTCACATATACCCTTACGTGATCAAAATTACGGGGAATCATAGATGACCTCTGTCTTTGCAAAGGGTTTGTTGTCATGACCCTTTGTAAATTTTCATCACCCTTTCCTCCATTAGGTCTTCTGAAAATTTGTACAGCAATTCTTGTTTGGCAGAAACAAGTTACCTGCCATGTAGCGTGCACTGTACACTCAGTGCTTTTTGAGCCTAGCAGGAATAAAATCCACAAGCTAATCGGTTGGAAATTGAACCCATGACATTCCATTTAAGTACCTTTCCTTTTTAAGTTAAATTTTGCTCTCTTCTAAACAAAAAGATGATGGGTTGGGACATTTACATTAAAGTAGTTCATCAGTAAGCTGTTAAAAAAATAAATGGAGCTGACAGTTTAAAAAATGAGACTTTCCTCTTCTTTAAAATATCACCCCCAGATGCTTTCCAGGAAATATTATAGACATCCCTTTTTGTTGGTGGAAGAACTGTCTTATCTTAATCCTAAACAAAACGTAGTTAAATTGTTTGAATTATCAAAATTTGTCACACATACGCCACCACAAGTGAGGTTTTTAGTTTTGTGTTTGTCAAGACTGGGTGAAGTGACCTATTTTGGAAAGTGTGTTGACATAAAAAAACCTCTTTTTACAGATCGGTTAAAAGCTCAGATTGAAATCAGTAGAAATGTTTACACAGAAGTCACATGTTGCACGCAACTGTTCTGGAAAATAAGCGTAGGTGAACAACCTATATTTTGTTTTTTGTCTGATTTAATTTTGTTTAAATTTTTTTTTTTCTCCAGGTATGACGGACATTGCCAGGCAAACCGTTGAGTTCCTGTATGAAGAGAACGGGGGCATGCCCCGCGATCTTCACCTCCCAACCATCGAAGACATCAAAACAGAAGCAGCGAAGTTCACCATCGATAAAGTCCGCAAGGGAACCACCGTCGTCATCCACCAGCCCGATACGACCGGGTCGGCAGGGAGCACCGTGGTGCCCAAGTTTGCTGTACGTGCCATGCTGAAGACATTCGGACTGACCGGGATGGTTCTGGATATTGACTCGGTAAGAGGAACAATGTAAAATGAATATGGACCAATATAGAGGGCAAAATGTCAATGGCTATTGACCAGTACAATGGGAATGAAGGCCTTAATGTGCTGCTCTGGGCAATCTGAACTAAACATTTATGGGATGTTGATTTTGTATAACAGTGTATTAAAAGTGGCTAACATTCTGCTGACTGCTTGTTGAATGTTATTCCGGTATTCCCTTTACACCCGTGCTTGATAAACACTGTATACTCAGTTCTTTTCGCGTCCTACGAAGATAAAAATCCACAGGTTACTCAGGAGTGATTGGAACCCAAGACGTCCTAATTCTAGAGTCCAAAGCGTTTGAAATGACACCTTGCACCAATATCACAACCGGCTACTGTCTACCAAACAGTCACCATTTTCTTGTCAAATTGCATGGAAACTTTATGTTAAGCGTAGATGTGAATGCTGCGCATCTAAAATGCAGACTACGGGTTTTTTTAAACATGGGGACTTCCTAAATGGCACAACCAAGAAAATTGTGATGATGACGTCAGGTGATTTGGGTTCGGTATGCACAAGATTCGCACAGTTTATTGAAATTGCTTTTTGAACCTCCAACAGAGACAGGAGTTAGTGCAAGTGGAAACCTACCTACGCAGTGAAGGGGTCCTGGTACGCTACTGGTACCCATTGGACATGCTGGAGAGACCACACGCTGGGTACCGGCGAGGTGCTCTGACGGGGCTGGGGGCGTTGGATATAACAAACATCAACATTCACAGGTAGAGCAATTTGAATGGTCGGATATTATACATCAATGAAAATACACTCAAGTTGAATCGATGCATCAATTGAATGAGAGACTTTTGGGGATGCTAGGTGGCAGCAGACCAGATAAATTCATTTGTTCTTGGTAATGTGCACAGAACTACGTAAACAATGGCAATTTACCTGGTAAGTCTGCTGCCACCTATTGTAGCATTCCAAAGTCTCCCAGTGCATCACTGATAAAGAATATTAGTTTGGTTTACCCTCGCATGGATATGTGATAAGTACTGTAGACCTGGTGCCTACAGGGTCCACTTGGCAAACAATCCACATGCTACTTGGTTGGGATTCGAGCCCACGACCCCCCAGTTGAGAGCTACTATTTTGAATTCTTTAATTCAGAATACAATTTGAAATTACCCATACATACATTCTCAGTCTCTTATTGATGTTTTTTTTCCCAACTCGTTATGTTTTCAAATTTTCATCAACAGTACAAGGACCGCCCCAACCCCTTTCTTTTTGTATCAAGTTCCCAGAGGATAAGTCTATGGTATTAAACCTGTTAAGGACCATGCTTTTGTGTGTAACATACAGTACATGCCCATGCCCGTTTGAAATGCTATGGGCAAATTATGAAATGGCAATTTTTGTTACAAAAACTTTTGAAATGGTATATTCCCTACATTGAAATAAGAAAACTGTCAATTTCAGGACATGACCTGTTAGCAAGGTTTGGTAAAAATCTTGTCATTTTTGCCTCTATGGGCACTTTGGTATTTACTGTGGCTGCTTAGACCTGTGGCAGCTATGTCTAGCGACATTGTTCACACTGAGCAATCTGTTCAAAGATTACTAAAGTAAGGTTTGCGTTAACACCATGTGAAAATCTCTTTTGAGTAGTATAGGTTCTGATCCACCGGTTCTTTTCAGAACCAACACTACTCAAACGAGATTTCCACATGGTGTTACCGCAAGCCTTACTTAGTTATACTTCCACCATGCAAAGTTTCAAATCCTACTCGTTCAGAGATTGGAAATTTTTGAGCATTTTTTACGGAAAGTGCAGCCTCAAACTAAACTGTACTTCTCTAATTACCAACAGAGAGCTGCTTCATGCAGAGGCCACGTCAGCCCGCATGTCCTGCCGTACAGCCCTGATGGAATTCCTGGGTCACTGCCAGAGTCCAGAGGTCATTGAGGTCATTCCGTGCTCTTTGACCTCGGGTCAAGCTTCAGCCAATCCTGAGCAAGACATCTCTCATTTGCAGCTTCTGTCCAATCAGCTTTTAGAATCTCCTCAACCCGATGGTGCCTTACAGGTTGGATTTTGGGTTTTTGCTCTCTATATTTTGAATCATTTATTTATTAGTAAAAAAATGTATATATTTATTTGATACATTTTAGTACAATATAGCAGAATTTAATCTTGAGGTCAACTCATGAGGTTTTTAAACTTGTTTTATCAAGTAAGAAAGCAAAACGGAAACAGAATTGTTAAATTTTGATTCAGTTTTGCGTTGAACAAATCAAACATTATTAGAGCGGTATTGGAACCTTGGACCTCTGGGTTATAATATAACGCTCTACAAGTCGAGCTATCTGGACCTAATGTTGGGATTCTCCCTATTTTATCCATATCAACCTATACAACCTGAAACTGCTGTATAACCAGGGATTACATCTAAGTTTACAGTACAATCTGGGAAGCGGCAAGACGGGGATCACCCTAAGGGAATGCATTCACCACATTATTATCATATTGCAGGCTGCCATATACTGCATCTATCATTCAAACCATGTGAAATGTTTTGGAATGGTCACACAGTAGGAGGGTTAACGTGAATATATTTTGTTATGTCCCTAGGCCTCCTCATTGCTCACTGCTCAGTGGCTGCACCAGTGTCTTGCAAGCAACACCCGCTGCCTGGCCGATATCTTCTACCAAGACACGCAGACCTTGAGGAGGGAGCTGTTCATCGCCATGGCAACCGCTGCTCACATGGGAGAGGGCAGGCTGCTGGAGCTGACCAATCAGCTGTGTGGAGTACTTCAGGTAGGGATAGTTCCGGTTTGTGTTTTCCTTGGAGAGAATTTACCTCATTTGTTATTTTTCCAAAAAGCTAGCACCACTTGAATTCAAAATGTGCTAAACCTGTTAACACAAAAACTGCAGAGAGATCCACATGTATTAGCACACACAAGAAGTGCCCATGCTCTGTGATTTGTCCTTTTTCGTAAGAAGGTTTTGGAACGAGAACAACTGACGAAATCAAGCACGACACAGATTCGCTTCTTGTCCTTTTTTTAAAGGGCAATATTTATACTAAAACAAATATAGAGGAGATTGATGCAATC
The DNA here is from genome assembly GCA_010994315.2 of Pisaster ochraceus. NCBI lineage: Eukaryota > Metazoa > Echinodermata > Asteroidea > Forcipulatida > Asteriidae > Pisaster > Pisaster ochraceus. Next base: position 6,397,199 of record CM021532.1, read on the forward strand.
ATTGCATGACATTAGTTCAATGAGAGTACATTATTGAGATGAAACCTTAAAAAGACTTGAGTTTGTTTGTGAAATAATTGTACAAAAAGACAATGTGAGATTAATCCAGTTGACTGGGCCAGAATATTTTACAGTGAGTTGAGAAAAGGTGTCTTTGGCTAGTGGATTCTGGAGTTTACTTGGCGACTACACAAGTTTATTTCTAAGAATTTCAAAACCTCCCAAAAATGACATGAATATAACTAGATTTGAAAAACTCTTGAGTTTAAAAACGAAAAAAACACTTAATGCAATAGTGAAAATATCGGAGTTCTATATAACGCATGTATCCACCAATAAGGTGCTCAAGGCGCTTGAACAATAAGAAATAGTTCATGAGACAAGTTTCGAGGCTTTTAAGAATTATTAGACCCATTTTGCAGCTCTTATTAGGGTTTACAAGGTACTGCAGCTCACGCAGCAGCCACTGCCACAAACACCGAGGCAAACCCCTTTTCTTAGTGATAAGTGTATCTCAGTTCTTTTATGTGCATTACACAACACACAGGACCTACGGCTTTACCTCCCATCCAAAGGACGAAGCAATAATGGTTAAGTGTCTTGCTTAAGGACACAAGTGTCAAGACTGGAACTCGAACGGACACTCTGCTGATCAGAAACGCCAGAGCTTGAGTCTGGTATGCTTGACCGCTCGGCCAGGACACACCAACTTCAATGTTCTCAAAGCTCTTTGGGTTTATTGGGGCTTAAATGGCTTTGGTTTTGTTTTGTTTTCAGACTGCACCCCACCATTTCCCCTGTGAGGTTACCACAGTAATGGAGAGCAAGATCAACACCGATCTACAGTTCCCAGGTGCTTCTGCAGTCATTGTCAGCTGCCAACAAGATCCCAAGACGGCAAGGAAAGAGTAAGACTCCTTATCACTTGATGGAACAATTGACCCCTTGCATTGGCTGCTATCGCTGAGGTCAAATAATGGAAACCTGCACACAACTCTCACCGCACACAACTCTCACCCAATGATAGGCCTTCATTGATCTCAGTGAGGGCGCTGTTTTGGGCTTGTCATGTCATATGCAAGGGGGTCTATTGGGTACAGAGTGTTATTTTGGTTTTACCCGTACATTAAACTGCCACTTACTGGTCTAGCAGTTATTGCGCTAGAATACAGGGGTCATGGGTTTGGATCCCACCCAAGTAGCCTGTGGGATTTTTCTGCAGGACTCAGCAGTTGGTATTCAGTACTTATCACACAATGGTGTAAGAATAAAGCCAACATGAACATTTTCATGTATTCATTTATTCTTTAACGGTTTTGTCTTCAAAACTGTTCTCCCTTAGCCACCCAAGGATCGGATTGCAGGAGAATATACAAAAGATAAAAAATTTGACTGTAGGAAGTCTGATATTTGATGGTATTTCAATGGAAGGTACAATCTTGTTGTTTTGAAGAGTTCGTTGATTATTCTATTAAAAGTATTAACTCTAATTATAAAATACAGCCACCACTTGGTCTTTTGAACAAAGTTGATAAAGCACAAACATTTCCATGAATTTACAAAGACTAAAACGCTTTGAACAGAAATATTTGAAAGTATCATCGATACTTATAACTACAAAGACGTTTATAACTTTTTGTTCTCTTTTATGCCTATCAGAGAGAATTTGGGAAAAAGAAAGCGAAAAGAAATCTACTCAGAAAGTTAACGTTTTCTTCAACAAATATATATATTCTTAAAATCACATAACAGTTAAGTTAATTCCTTTGGCATTACCTGGTAGCTGTGTTAGAAAGTTGCAACATTAGTACATGTACTTAAACAATTAATATGTCATTTTTGTCTCTAATGTATTTGTTTTGTACACTGAACAGGGCCTCGCTCTACCAGGCACCATGGGCAAGGGTTTTCTGCTACGGCATCGGACATCGAGTCAAGAAAACCGGACAGACTGCCCTGCTTGAAGTTGTCAGTTACCCCGCAGATGCAGCCATCAATAGCTCAGCAGGCCTCTCTGCCCCTCCAAGCCACAACATCGACCCCTTCCCAACGGTGGTACTTCCCTGCAATCGCGTCCACGTGAGGTTTGGTGTCTCACCGGTACCAGGTTGCATGGTGTCTCTGCACGGGCTGCCGTCAGAGTTCCCTCTTGCCATGGCTTTCATTGAGACCCTGATGGGATGTGAACACCAGATCGGGAGTCAGAAGATCGAAGGCATGGAAGAGATCGTTATCGACAGGGCCAAGGAGATCCCACCTGAGCGGCAGGAGATTCTGAAGGAGAAGCCCGTTCAGATACCCCCTCGGGTCATCGCCAGGGCGGCAGAGCTTCTGGCACATTACCTCATGATGGCAAAAGTGCCGTCCCTGATCAAGGAGTACCTGTTCCACATGCTGGGACAACTGCTGAGAATGCTCTACAAGAGAGAGTTTTCTGGCGATAGTGTTGTTGCAGCTGCTTCGACCGCTCTCCCATTTGCTGTTATCACTCAGCTGCGGCAACTCAGAGTAGAGCTGAGGAAGCTCTTTGAGCATGAATCCAGTTCCGGGACTCTCACATCTATCACTCCAGGCCGCCAATCAAAATACTTCCAGTCCTTGATGGAGCTGTGTCTCGCTCTTGCTGAGGTGACCTCCCCGCCAGGATCAGGAGGCCAACTCGCTCCATCACAGCACTCTACTCTCTCAGTGCAACTCAGCCCCCAGGCAGCCGCCAAGCGGAAAAAGGTTAAAATCAGGAGAACAGGTGCTTCAGTCAAACGCAGCCCTCGCCCGAGTGAGAGCGACAGTGGTGAGACGTCAGCATCAGGGAGCTCCAAGCCAGAGGAGATGTTGTGGTTCCACAGAACCTTGACTGTCTCTCTCATCCTGCGATACCTCATAGATGGGGATTCAAAGGGGTCAACAGTCATCCGTGATGCCATTCTAGATGCACACCAGACTAACTCTGTTCCGTCAACTCACACACGCCTGCTGGTGATCACAGGTATTCCTATGACTCTGGAGGAACCAGTTGTTCGTAGAGCCATTGAAAGAGCATGCAGGTCTCATGGTGGACTCTACAAACAGGAGCTATGGATTCCTGTACGAGAGGTGAGACCTCTAGATGGACCTGAGGAGTCTGATGTGATCCCAAAGACACCAGTAAACTTGCCTGATTCACCCCACGAAGCCTCTGTTGAGACCCCAGGACCTTCTCCTTTGACGGAAGCTAACATGGACCCAACTCAAAGCCTGGCCAGCCAACTGCAGCCAAGCTCAAGTCCCTCAGCTGAACAACATGAAGGTCTTCTTACACCCCCTCCTGAAAGTGAAACAACCTCTGAACAGACACCACCCAGAGCAGACACTGATCAGCCGGAAGAAGCCAAGATGTGTGTTAAGGGGTGTGCTGTCCTAGAGGTACGTTGCAAAGCCAAAATGGACAGCATAGAAAATGCCCTACTCACCAGCAAAGAGGTGACGGAAGCTATGCAAGTGGAGAGCGCAGCCATCTTGGATGTATCCCCTGAGGATTTCCTCACCATTTCGGTCATCAGTTCCAGTTTGCAAACGGAACTCACTGACAACAGCGAATTCCTGGAGTATCTCAAGTACAAACTATTCAACGAGAAATCCCCAACAATCTTGAAAACTTTGGCGGTGCAATCCTTGGAGCAGATCTTCTACAGCTGCCTGGCGGCAGAGCAGGGGTTCAAGCTCCTCTCGGAGCTGGACGAGAAAGAACCGGACACCGTTGAGGTGACCCTGTCCAAGGAGCAGATGCTGAGTCTGGCTCCCGGGAACCTACTTGTGCCGTTCTTTGGGGAGGTGAAGGGTTCCAAACATACCACCCAGGAGGAAGTGTGTCTAGTTTTGGAGAAGTACGGCGTGAACAGATTAAGCAGTAGTCGACCCAAGAAACCAAGCAGTGAGTCTAAAACCCTAACTTTATTTCATTTGGCTCCTAGAGAGTTGTTTTTTGTTATCTTTCCTTTTTACTCTAACAAAGTACAACACCGTGATAGTGCAGCAACTTCATTTCATAACTTTCAGACTTGTTACATTACTCATTTTGTAACTGTGCCAATAAAGTATCCTCCGAAAGTACTCCTGGTTGTCGCACAAAGTGGTGCCAGATACGACAAAATCCCGCACCCCCAAAGTATTTGATTATCATTCACTGCTTTAAGAGAAATTTGTTTTAATTTGGGGTTTTGTAAAGAAAAATTTAATGGAGCGGGACTTGAAACTACCACCTCCGGCTTAACGTCCCAGCGCTCTAACATCTGAGCTATTTAGCCCCAATGTTGGCAGTCTCCCTATTTTGCAAATTTCTTTGTTCCAGAGTGCCATTCAAAGGCTATTCTTAATAATCGACTATTAATTCATCAAATTGAGATCACTGACAACAGCAAATTCCTGGAGTATCTCAGGTATAAACTATGAGAAATGAGAAATCCCCCATCATACTTTAAAATCCAAGGAGCAGTTCTTCTACAGCTGCCTGGGAGACAAGATTATTTCAATGAATTATTTGTTTTTATCTTTAAACCACCAGTCCTGGGCCAAATTTCATAGAGCTGCTTAAGCAGAAAATAATGCTCAACAATTTTCTGCTAAGCATAAATAAGCAGGGTACCAATCACAAATTGTATATGTTACGTGGTAGTTTGTCTGGTAACTTTATTCTGGTAAGCAACATTTTATTGTGCTTAGCTGATTTTTGTGCTTAAGCAGCTCTATGGCATTGGGCCCTGATAAGTCCAAACTGTAAAGTGTTTTGATGAGTCTTTTCTGTGTTTTTAAAGGTAAGCCAAGCAAGGAGCAGATGAGGGGCGTTTACCGCAGAGGGAGCAAAACCAGCAAAGAGAAACTGACTACAGCTGAAGTGTCATCCAAAGCAAAGTAAGCCACTATAGTATGTCATGTTCCATGTGTACATTTACAGTAATACATACAGAGTATTTGAAAGGGGGTCAGACTAATTTGTCCTGTCAACTTCAATTTGATTACATCGATTGGAATTGGGGGAAAAAAACAAGATGTACTAGGAAAAAAGTTTATTGTCCCATCTTCTGATGACCACCCTGATGTGCTTGCCAGCAAACTGATCCCAAGGTCTGGTAGTGTGCGAGTGCCATATGCTGCGACAAACCGATACCCATCCTCCTTAATTCCTCGTGCATCACAATCTTACTTTCAAGCGTTAACTACATATTGTATTGTCCAGTCACCAGGTATTTTCCTATATACTTTTCGCTTTTAGTTGTGAGTTTTTGTTTTGGTTTTTTTTTTAAGCTAATACTTCTAATTGGTTTTTCTTGTAATTGTATATAGGACTGTTGTTAATGTTTTAAATGTTTCAATCATTTTCCTGTATGCAAGTATTTTAATTAGCCTGTTTGGGATATTATAAAAATTAATTTAACTAAATTGAATTGATCATGCTGGTGGAAATTTTGAAGTGTGGTTTACACTTCTGCTTCATTACAAAACAGCTTAGGCAGTATTCGACCCAAGCAACTTCTGCCACAGTATGGCCATTGGTTGTTATGACAACGTTTACAAATTTGGCTTTAAAAGGATCTAGCCATAGCCACTTCCGAAGCGGTCAATTCGGATGCAGCCTTATTTTACAAGATTTAGTTCCATGGTGCTACCTCGAAGAAGCAACTTACCTTGTGCATTTGACAGTTGTTGTGCCCCCTCCCCCTGAAAAATGCAATCCAGGCTGATCTACATGTATTCAAAGTTAATAATGTTTGAACTCTATCACCAGGTCACCCAGCGGAGCCGACAAGAAGACCAAACGACCAGAGAAGGTGTCTCGCGAAACCCCCGAGAAACGTCACCTGGACGATGGCAGAGCCAAGCTGGAGATGTGTCAAGAGAGGGCGCTAACCCTCACTGGGTTCCTTCAGTTTGTGACGGATCGAGCCCAAGGAGATGCCACCCCTGTATGGAGAGCTCTGATGGCCTGTGGTTTTGATCTACACTTTGACAGGTCAGATGTGAACACTTGTAGTTTAGTAAATATAAACATATATCAAGTAATTAACCACAAGGGAAACCGACTGGGTAAATCTTTTAATAAGTTGAGGTTGAACAAAGAAAATTTGACCCTCTAGCAGCAGAGCTATCTAGCTCTATTTTGTCAATCTCTTTCTTTGGGGGTGCCAGTCAGTAGCTAATACACTTCTGGCTTCTGACTGGCAAAGAAAATATTGACAAAATAGGGAGACCACCAGCATAGGGCTAGATAGCTCAGTTGGTAGAGCAACGACACGTTAAGTAAGAGGTTATTGGTTCAATTCCCGCTCTAGTCCCTTTAAACTCCAAATTGAATATAACCAAAGATACACTATATCAATGACTCTAGCAAACTTCAAGTCAGATACACAGGTTTCAGTATATCTAATATAAATAAATGTTTTACTTAGAAAATGAATGTTTCTTTTTGCCAAACAAATACTTAGAAGACCTCTCTTGATCAATAAACTACATTTACCAGGAGCTCCAAAAGATGCAATACCAATTTTATGAAATTCATACAAACTGCACTATTGACCTTGTACAGGTTTCTGTATATCCATACAGAAGCCTGTGTATATCTGACTCCAAGTTTGCTAGAGTCTTCAACGTTGACACAAAAACATTGGTTTGGTTGTAGACCTCTGCACTGGTACTACATGCAGCTGCTGTCTGTCCATGGTCTGCCATTTTGGGGGTTCAAATTGCATGTGAAGATGTCTGTCTATCAATGCTGGCTTAACCCAAAATTGTACACGGCAACTAACACAACTGGAATCTGACTCTCAAAAATGTCACAACCAGGATTTATTATGAGTGATGACATCAGGGCCCAGTTTTATATCTCTGCTTACCGCCGAATTCTGCACTTGCGATCACCTTTCTCCGCTTACTGTGCAAGTGCTGAATTTCTGCGCTAGCTTTGCGAGCGAAGAATACTTATTAACGTGGAGTACGAACACGCCCAAGGAAAAAAATCCCTACTTACCCGTGAAATAAGTTTGACGTAAGCGCGAAACTCCTGCGCTCCGTAAGCGCCAATTCTTTGCTTACGGTAAGCGCCGATTCTTTGCTTACGGTAAGCAGAGCCATGAAATTGGATCCAGGTGAATTGTGTCAGAACTGTACATGTCTGATTATATCTACATACATTGTGTAGCTCTTTTTGGTTTTGTCAGTTTCAGAATTTAAAACATAGTGCAAAACCTTGCGGTCCATGGCACTTTTGTCTAATTTCTTCCTCTACCTCTTCTTTTTTTTGCCAAACTGTGGTTGCATGCCTGTTTATTGTAGGCTGATAGACTGTTTATTAAATAATAAATCATATGCAGTTCTTATATAGCACTTTATCACACCCGACGGGCATCTCAAAGCGCTTAGTATTTTTCCTACTAGGTATGTGGAGCTACGTGTTGAAATATGAGGCCTATTCCTTTACATAGCACCATATGTTTTTTTACAAGGTGCTTTAGCGCAATATGCCGCCAATCAAACCAGGAACACCGGGGCAAACCCCTTGTCTTTATGATAAGTGTACTGGGTTCTTTTGGGTGCATTACACAATACACGAGACCTTCTAATTGTTTGTTGGCATCTCAAGTAAATTTCAAAACGACTTTCTCTGGTTTCTTTCCCTGTCTAGATTTGCAAGTTTCAACCACACAGACACCCCATCCTACTTCAAGCACTGGACCCACGAAATGGACACTGCCCTCGTGTGTTACGTCGATCGTCTGTGCCGCAAGATGTCCATCACACCAGCCAGGCTTCACCCCCATGAGGTGTACTTGACTGAAGGGGACCTGGTCAGCCCCAAGTTTGCCTCTTTGCAAGGTAGATC
>CM021532.1:6424925-6434928 GCA_010994315.2 Pisaster ochraceus
AGAGGGTGCTACACAATTTGCTGGATCAATAAAATTTACTGTAAGAAAGCCCTAGTCAGTTCTATCATGGTTCTACATGTATGTATGTTAGTATTTTATTATTTAACCATTACAAACAGCGATTACAAACAACTCACCAAAATAAATGACCGCACCGACTAACTACAGCATCCCTGGCTGTATCCAGACAGATGTTGCATTCAAAGAGACTTTCCTGTGCCGATCCATCCTTCTCGGCCGACTCTGAAGACGTGCCCCCGCCGGTAGCCCCGGCATTTTCACTGTCTTTACTACTCGGGCTATCGCCATTATTTTCAGTTCTACTCGTCGTGTGTGCGTTATTGGATCGTTGTTTTAGCGTGTCCGCAGTGGAAGCCGCCGCCGACGGGTCGGGCTCGACGACGGTAGCATTTTTAGAACTCGCTGCTGAGTTCACGTCGGGCATTATTTCGCCTAAATACTCTACGGTTACAAAGGATTCGGTTCACTTATCTTATTTTTATTCGTAGTTGCTCTCCAAAGACACTTGTTTCTCTCGGAAAATGATGAAACGACGAGATCATATGACTTCATATGTACAGCAAGCAAACGTCAATGGTTAAAAAACAAACGCATACAGAGAGAGAGCTTAGTCATCCCCCCATTTAGAATACCGTTGAAATTACCCTATGGAAGACAGGGAACCGGATCAGTATTTCCAAAGTACACGTCTGTGTAAAATCCGCCGCCCGTACCCCCCCCTCCACGCCCCGCCCCCATGAAATTGTTTTTTGCTTTTTCCAAACTTGGCTCTTCGTTTTCCCTTTTGCCTCCACAGAATCAGTGGTGTTTTTACGCAAATTTCAAAGCATTCTCATGAAAGGAATTTCCAAAAACATATGGGATTTTTTCCCAACAATTTTACACTGTACAAGTCTGTTATTTGGTAAGCTGTGAGGCTGAGTTTATAACTCAACATATAAGCCGTAAACCAGTCAGCAGTAGTTTCTAGGTTATATCTATTATAGTTTTGCTGGTAGTCATCGGACATTAAGACGACGAAAGTATTAAACATCACTTTTGGGGCAGTCGTAGTTGTTTTCTCATCTTAAAAATTTTGTTTTACATTTTGGCATCTGAAATGAATCAATAACCAATTTTGTCAGAACCACCCAAGGAAAAATGCCCCAGACAGGCAAACAGACCAGGCCCAGATCTGGTCTAGCTCTGGCATGATGAACTGCCATGTGAATGGGCCAGACCTGTCCATGGTCTGGCGTGCTCATTTTATGCTCAATCTGGCATACTGCTCAGTGCACCAGAATGCATTTCAAAAAATGTTCTACAAATTTCCCGAAACTTATAAAATTTCCTGTGTATCATAGAAATATTTAAAAATCATCTTCAAAATGTGTGAGGTTTTTTTTTGTTTGGGGGTTTTTGGGGGTCTGGGGGTATCTGTCTGGGTTTTTTTGGGGGGGCGGGGGGGGGGGTAGGGTTCATGCAGCCCTCTTAGTTTTTAACTTTGGTAAAGAGTGGTTAGGTTTTCTTCCAACACTTCTAACACAATACACAAGTTCAGACTAAACTACAACACATGTATGCAATACAAAACGTGTTTATTCAGTTATTATTTACAAATGTCTTCCATGCAAAAATTGTGGTAAAGAAACATCTAAAAGCAAATCCAATAAACAGACTGGATCATTAAATAGCGACACATTTTACAGAAGAAAAACAAACTTGTTTCCGGATCCACTTGAACTAAACTGTGAGTTCTCCAACTTTTTCCAAAACATTCTTTAATCCTCAACTCTTTGTTCACCATGCTCATCTTTCCCCATTTCAAACATATTGATTTCTCATTAAATCATATTCTTTATAGCCACTTTGCAAAAACAATCTTAGTAAATGGTATGCACAACATTGACAGGATTGAAAATATACGTTTTCACAGATTTTCACATGTCTTACATGGTGGAAAGATGGTGATGGTGGAAAAAGTTTTCTTGAAACATGTTTTTGTTTTAATAAAACTAAAATAAAAGATGAACTTCCTTACACACTTAACTTGGCAGTGTTTTCCAGTTTACAAAGACGCCAAAAAAAGGGAGGAAAAAGAGGAAATAAACCTTATGCATTGACATCATCAAGCTGCCATCCTAGAGGTAATATGATGGCAAAATAATGGAAACGTGTAGATTTGTACGCGCAGGACTGGCCAATGAACAACCTTTGATTGACCTCTAGGCGTGAGGGCGCCCAACTCAAATGACATCATGTGCAATAAGGTCTATCAGCAGATCTGCTGAAATATTGCATGAACTGATAAGCAATTGAGTTTAAAATTTCAAAGACTTCTTTCACCATGTACATGCATATGTTGGATCACATAAAGTGTGAATAAATTATTGGTCTTTGACAAACACCATTGTTGTCCACTTCCTTTAAACAATGGTTCAATACTTAATCGTTTTCATAAGATGATAGTGATTATGTGTTGAATTGCAGAATTCCATGAATCAAATTTCCTTGGATTCCATTATTTTGAGTACAAACAAAACAAGTTTGTTTTGAGAGAGAGAGAGACAGACAGACAGAGAGAGAAAAAAAAATAGGCAATATTGGTATCATACATATCAATTTTTGTTGGTAATGCGATTTATAAAATTAGTGTGCTGAGGAGACATATGAAGATACAACACTTTCTCCCCTCCATCCCCCCATAATAACTAATAACATTATGTTAAAGAAATTATTTTTATTTCAAGTTTCACTTTAAGGGTGACCACAACATGCGTAAGTTGTGCACAACTTTTATGGTATTAAGATGATCATGGTTGAAAACTTCCCTTGAAGTATTCTTGCCTGAAATGCTATAATTTTTTTGTAATTAGTAGAGCGATTAGTTTCGATCTCACAAGACCTACCCCCAATGTATTAAAACAGTGAAAACATATGAGTTTGTTTTTTTTTTTTCACTTTTTTTGTGTGACTCCAATGCCCAACTGAGGCTCAACTTTCACAAGTTTATTATCTTAGGTTTAAAAAAAAAACGTAGTGTAGCGAGCAGTAAAGAACGGCAATGCCAAACTACAGATGAGCGTCACCCTCTTTTCGGCCATGAACCAGCAAAGGGACGTCTCAAGTCCAGGAGAAGTTTCCTCAGTGAAACTGAAATTTAAGCTACTACACATGTAACACCAAAGTAATTAGCCTGATAGGAAGAAAGGGTTGACAACCTTCCAACAGTAACATCCATGTCAATAAGTTCAAAAGAAGAACTCCTATAACTCGGTGCTGTCTCAAACTGGGCTGTATGAAAATGCCTCAACCGACTCAGATCGCTGCAAAGTAACGCTCAAGACATGGGACCAGGATCTGAATGACCAGGATGTGACCTGCATATGCGGTTCTGAACCACAAACCATGGATCACCTACTCAGACGTCCCTTAATGGACCAGAATGTGATGCTGGAGACCTACATGTAGTTGAATTGAACGAAAGTGCAAAAGACTGTGTTCAGCTGTGTTTGAAACGCAATATGAAGAAGACAGTCACATTGAGTGTGGATACTGGTCTTTGACACTGTTGCATGGTGGAGATGGTCACTGTGTACTATCCCAAATAATAAGATGTCTTTTCCAGATCCAACACAGATTCTTCCATTGAGTCTGCACAGAATGATTGAACATTTTTCAGGAACTGTTCACTATTTTCTCAGTATAATGAAAGCATTTTTTCGGCAATGCTGAAAGCTTATTTTGTCGGCTCCCAGCAAAAAGTTCCTGGGCCTAATTTCATGGCTCCGCTTAACGGTGAATTCTGCGCTTAAGATCACCATTTTCAGCTTACAGGGCAAGTGCCGAATCCCTGCGCGATCTGTGTAAGCGGATAATGCCTAGTAATGTGGGTTACGCACAGGCACAAACAAAAAAACCTTGCTAGGCTGTGAAATACGCTGACATAAGCACGGAATTTCCTGCTTCAGTGAGCGTAAATTCTTTACTTAAGGTAGGCAAAGCCATGAAATTGAGCCCTGGTTATTGAAATTTCATATTTATAATAATGAAAAAAGGTCCTAAATCTAAAATGGCTCTTACCAGGCACTACAAAATATTGGAAACCAATTCTAATGAGTTAACAGGACTAATCCGAGCCGATCAATTCAGTAATATCCCAATCCTGATGCAACCGGTGTTACACCGCCCTCTGGAGAGGAACTTCTTGAGGTCTTAAAAAAGGCTTGCTTCAAATTACAAGGAGGCCATGAAGGGCTGGGCTCTGTTGCTCCCCATTGCGGCCTCACTGTCCACTCAAAAATAGTCACACAGTCTTCAATAATCTCCAGCGGAAGTGCTCTCCGTAAAATAAAATCGGCTCTTGTCCATCAAAAGAAGGAACAAAAAGAAAGAAGATGTTCCAGGCCTGGCATGTTTTTGATGCAGCATTTTTAGTGTCCAACAGCAACTGTGAGGTTCTTCGTTTCTTTCACCAATGAAGCGATGGCATCAGTCCTGAAAAACGAACAATAAAACAACAAACTAATCTTTCAGAACTTCATGAACAGCATAATAAAGTCCTAGCAGGATTGCCTCTACAAAGCTATCAATGATATTCAAATATAAATAGAAACCTGAATTAGCTGTTGCAAACTGATTACCAACCAAAAAGACCAATGGTATAAATGCACAAAAAATAGTTAGTGGCTCGATGTTTCGATCGAAGCAGAGTCTTTTTCGAAGGCTAAATGACAACACACACAAACAAGTGTAGTGGTGGAATAGTCAAGTGGAAGTAAATGAAAATAGAGAGAGAGGCAGAAAGCAAAGGATGAAACATAAATTGTTAAAAATTGAATGTTTGGGGGAAAACATTTTTAAATCAAAAGTATATGTATTTGGATTTATCTGTTTTAAATAAAATATAAATAATAAATATCAAGTAATAAACTAAAAATATGACAGGAGTGAGAAATTGTCCACAGGACTTGGGAAAGCACTGAGTATACAGTGCTCATCACACATCCATGTAAGGATAAACATAAAAAGTAATATAAATCATTATAGTTATGAATAACAATAGTTTATTGATTTATATTGCACCCATTCTATACAATGTACACATACGCAAAACAACCATGAAATAATTGAATAAACAACAACAGAAAAAGGCAATGATAAAAAAAAGCTAAAAACAGGAAATCACAATAAGAGCACAAATAAGTTGGTAGAAAGGTAGGAAATACCACAATTCATTAAAAAACAAATTAGAAAATGCCCTTGCAGGACTTCCAATATGATATCACGTTTGAAATTTACAATAAGAGCACCAAAAAAAAACAGTAAAACGGTGTGAACATAACACATATCATACATACAACTTTACAAGGAAATTATTTCAAAGAAACATCAAAGCATGTACCCTGCTTTGGAAGAAGACAACAACCAAACAGCCAACTTACTCTTCTTTCAGAAGTGATTTAAGATGTTTATTCTGCCCTTGGCTCAAGGAGGGACTTGACACCTTCCCGTCAAACGCCTGGATCTTCTCCTTGCGATACTCGTTTTTGACTTTCACCTGATCATGAGTAAAAACAGATAGAAAGGCTTTACAGTGAAATTTCTCAACAGAAGACCAAGGTCTTGGAAACAACCCATTTGGATCATGAATGAAAAGGTTTGTTTTGGAAACAGTTCATAACAATTAACCTTACAGTCCTCAAACGCTCCAAAACCGCCCTGGAAGTTTAACAAGCTGTATCTTGAGTTTTACACATGCGATTGACATGCACCAAATAGCCGTAGACAGAGTGCAATCTCAATAGTACTATGCTTTAAAAATAATACACGGTCCCCACAACATCAAAAATGCTAGTAGAATAGTAAGTCCTATCACCAACGCATGCGCGACACAACGAGTAGTTAGTTTTTTTTTTCTGGATGTATAGCTCTATTGTGTAAATCTCAACGAAAGTTGTCTAAGGATTTTTGGCATGATATTTTGGTCCATGGAAAAAGCTTGGAGTGCAAAAACTGAACGTGCATGTACACATGGTTTAGGTAGGCTTAGACTTCTCAGGCTATTTTTTCACTATTTTTCTCACTTTTCCCAAGGGCATACAAATCGGAAGTCAGACTTAAGTAGGAAGAATTTCATGATGGGATTTCTAGCCTGTACAGCAACAAATCTGGGCCCAATTTCGTGGCTCTGCTTACCGTAAGCAAAGAATCGGCGCTTACAGAAGCAGGAAATTCTTTGCGTACGCCAAGCGTATTTCACGGGTTACCAGTGAAATTTTGTTTGTGCGCGTGCGTACTCTACGTTACTAGGTATTCTTCACTTGCACAGCTAGCACGGAAATTCAGAGCTTGCACAGGAAGCATAGAATGGTGATCACAAGCGCAGAATTCAGCAGTAAACAGAGTCATGAAATTGGGCCCTTGTGAATTTCCGTGCAGTGGTGAGTGCTAAAAGGTTAAGTTGGTGACTTGGAGGGTCAAATAGGGTAGAGCCACTGAACCAAGTTTTGAGATGTCCCTTTTCTTCATATCTAAAGTTGATCAATACAGCGAAGGGCTCAAACTTTACACTGGACCGCAGGCCAGAGGTCAGTGATTTTAACATCGGACCAGTACACTCCTGACCGGACAAGTCCAGCGGTCTTGTGGGGTTTTTTTTTCAATTGAATAATAATAGCTTACTGTTCTTTCTCAGTCGTTTAGATTCTGGTCTTGTAAAACAAATTCTGGTCCAGTATAAAGATTTTAGTTACAGGCCCTACAGTCTCTTCTGTAAGCATGCGATGTCAAAGGTTACATGGTCTATACCAAGTTTTCCCTCCGAGCAGGGAAGGTTATTTTTTTTTAAACAGGAGTGTCTTGAGCAAACCTCACCTGTTGCAAGGTGTTCTGGAGCTGTTCCATCTTGTCTTCCATCTCATTCATCTCCCTCTGCAGACTCTGCTCTGACTCTGACAATACGGGAAGCTGACCGTGCATTGTATGCAGGACACTCATGACCCTGGGATATCAGAACGGCAGTAAAACAGTAAAGCTAACAGTCAGACGAAAACAGCAATTGACAGTGCTGGTCAGTTTTTCCTTACACAAAAGGGCACCACTATGAACGAAATTTGAAGACAAAATTTGAAGGCAATGAACAGGGGCAAGGGAGGCAAAAATACCTGTAAAAGTTACCCTGCCGTTTCTGTTGCTGCTTTTTGTGTGTGGCAAACTGTGCTGCTTTAGCCATTAGCCATTGCCATGCAGTTGCTATGATTGGTGAGTCGTGACAAATCAATCTTGTATTTCCCCCCCCCCCAATCATCTCTCCATTTCATCTAGTTCATCAATTCAGGACCAGAGGGTCCTCATTCCCAATCTGTGAAAGCTTCATAAGGCTGGTTTAGCATAGCGTGAAGCACTTGGTTCATAGAGTTTATTGGTGATATACAAACATAAACTTTGTTAGGAAAACATTTGTTAAAGTTAATTCAGAATGACAGCCCTTTGTGATCATGACAACAAATGAAACTGCAGATAAGGACAAAACAGCACTGAGACGATGAGTTGATCTTTGTCCGGTACGTCCCTGTAGGGCTTAACAATCTCCTCTGCCTTTCAGTAGATAAGTCAGTCAGTCAGTACCATTTGTCTTTCTGTCAGGCCGTCTGCTCCATCTCACCTCTTCATGAGTTCTTCCTGCTTGTCTTGTACATCTTCGTAGCGATCAGCAATCTCCTCTGCTTTCTCTTTGATCTCCGCTTGCAGTTTTGTACACTCCCCCAAGTCTGACTGCTGTTGCTCTTTCTGCTGCTGCAATATCTTCACTCTAGTTTACCGCAAACAAAAATATTGAAAGTTCTTGCCTTTAACAAATCTCATTATAGAATAACTATAAAAACACTCAGCATCCTTAAGAAACTGTTGACTTATCATGGCTCTATTTTACAGAGCTGCTTAATAAGTAGAAAATATTGCTTAATAAATTTCTGCTAAGCAAAAACTGAGCAGGAAACCAGTCGCAGATAGTACAGGTGACATCTTGTTTTGGCTGGTAACCTCATTCTGGTAGGCAGCTTTTTTTTTGTGTTTAGCTTGTGCTTAAGCCATGTAAGCAGCTCTATGAAATTGGGCCCTGGTGTGAATTTTGCTGTTGTATTCAAACAAAAATGATGGATTTCCAAAAAGGTCATCAAATTTGTGCATATTAAAAGAAACTACTGACAACTGCAATTTCATAGAGACCCAATTTCATAGAGCTGCTTAAACTTCTCCTAATTGTCGATGACCAGGATCCTCACTTGGTGTTTCCCAACATATGCATCAAATAACAAACCTTTAAAAATTTGGGCTCAATTGGTAATCAAAGTTGAAAGAAAACAATGAAAGAAAAAAACTAGCCTTGTTGCATAGAACTGTTTGCTTTGAGATGCCTGAGAAAGGCCTCATCATACCTAAAGCCTGTCTCAGCTTCAAATTGTTCGTGAAAATTACCTCTTTTCTCTAAAACTACATTACTTCAAAGGGTGTCGTTTCTAACAATGTTTTATATCACCAACAGCCCTCCAGTGCTTTTTACCAAGTAAGTTTTTATGGTCATTAATTTTTGAAGTAATTACAAAAAGTATGCCCTCCCTTTAAGCAGAAAAATAATGCTTAATAATTTGCTGCTAAGCAAAAATGAGCAGGATACCAGTCACATATAGTATTATGTAAGATGACATTTTGGCTGGTAATCCAATTATCGTCCTAAAGGGATCTCATCTCTGGCATTGTCCCACTTTTCCCCTCAAAACCTGCTGGGGTTCTATGTGCCCATATTCAACCTTTTGAGTTGCATGGGTTAGACTGTAGGAAAATGAAGAAAACCTAAAAATGTGAGATCACTGTCCTCACGGTCACGGAGACAAAGCTCCCTCAAGAAATAGGATGTTACATGTATATCTCAGAAGTTTATCTAGACTCTTTGCATCACTACTAAGAGAAACCTACAGGTTGGATCATAACAAGACCCGAGTCTTTCATCTCCAGTGATGGCAAGTTTGCATCTTTTAAGAAAACCTGAAGGCCATGAGAGTTCGACGAAAAAAACCTGAAATCAGAACAAACCTAGATGAATCACAAGCCTTAAATTGGTTAGGGGTGGGGGGGGGAGATGGGCTAAGGTTTGACGGGTTGTCACTGACCGCTTTTCAATCTCGTCCCTGGCAAGGTCGTGTTTGTTGACGTACTCTTCCCTCAACACCTTGGTGGCACGCTGGATGAGTTCAAAGCATTCCTTGGGACTCAGGCTAGCCTTGGAACTACCTCTGAGCAGACGCAATAAAAAAAAAATAATAATAATATCAATAATAATAATGACAATTTATATTGCGTCCATTTATGAAACATGCTCCTGGGCGCTTAAAAAAGTAAAAAAAACATTAAAATCCATACAGTTATAAAACCTTAGAGAAAATACAGTTAACGGGTAATTATAGGCAGTACTGGTACGCTAAGAAATCAAAGAAGTAAAAGCAGTTAGGATAAACACTAATTCAAAAACCTGGCATTGCTAAAGAAATAGGTACTTAGTGGTTTAAAAAAGCATGTTAAAAAAGGTTTGTCTTAAGGCAGGCTTTGAACCCTCTCAACATTGCTTAGAGCACTTGAATCCCAGAGTGATAATCTTTTAGTCAAACGTTGGGATGCTCAAAGGATTCAGGTTAGATCAGTCTATGTTTTTTCTACACAGTCAAAATCAACATTTGAAATAAAGAAAAAACGTTGATGAAACTGGGGAGGCTCCAATAAAGAAGCAAAGCATGTAAGGATGTGGGTACCTGGGCATGCGTGTGCATTGAACCAAGATGGATTTTTTTATTTATTTATGTGCAAGACACGGAGTAGAAGGAAGTGGCCCTTGAAGGATAGGTGACAAGGTAGGGCTCAAAGCATTGGGGCAATTCCACGGTAACGGAAGGAAGTTTTGACTCATTAAACAACTTTTAAATCATGAGTATCATTAATAGTTTAATTA